>JAKSZP010015206.1:0-33997 GCA_022478985.1 Massospora cicadina
TAATTGATGATCTTAACCTCCTATGTCTGGTGAGGAGTCTTAATGTTGTATTGATCTGTTGACCAAAGGTAGAAGGAGTCTAATGGGTCTGATATTTCCCCAGGAGTATAATTTCAGTTTTTCATATTGAGTGATGCATTGCTTATGGATGAGTATTCTTGTATTGTTTTCTCTATTATGCAAGCATCATGGTTGTTGGACATACCCACCACGCAATCTTTAAATAAAACCATCATTTTTACTTATAGTTGGTCATAGGCATTGATTCCATTGATAAGTGCATCCGCATTCTGGATTAGGGGATCAAGACTAAAATTATATAATAGAGGGCTTAAAGGGGCACCTTATTTGAGTCCTCTCTGTGGAAAACAGGTTAATTTAAAAACCTGCTCCGCGCACAGCCATGGTGGCTGACTCTGTGAACAACATCACCCAGTTTATGGACTTATTTGGGAGTTTTATTTTTGAAGGCAGGCCCTGAGATAGGTCCTGTTCATCCTGTCATATGCCTTCTTTTGATCTAAAAAGACAAGACTACAGAGGCTTTAAATTGACAGAAATTTGTAAATGTGTGAATATTGTCCCATATGGATCTTCATGGGAAAAGCCATATTGTGATAGGTATATAAAAAAAGTTTGCAATTTTCCCTAATCGTTTGGCCATAATTTTATGAATTTTAGTGTCAGTATTAGTTAGGAAGGTTGGGCGCAAATTGGATAACTTTAGTCTATCCCCTTTTTTAATAGAGTGACAGTATATGCTTCTTTGCCTCAAGGTAGAAGTCATGTTCCCATAGTGCACTTATTCATGGAAGCTAAAAGAAATTTAGATATTTTAGTAAAATATTTTTATAAAATTCATAAGGAAGCCCATCAGGTTCAGGGCATTTCGCTTGTGGTTTTCCTACACTGCTTCCTAGAATTCCTCATGCAATATTAAGTTATTTATGTATTATTTTGAGCCACAGTGTCAATATGTGCTTTTGCGAGGATTTTTTCAATTTATGTTGGTTCAACCAGGTTAGATTTATATAAATTTGTATAAAACTTGTATACCTCAGTTGTGACTTTTTTGGGTGTTTCACTACAGATGTATCCAGTTGTCAGACTGTGTGCAGGCTACCATGTTCTTTCAGGTATATAAATTGACGGGAAAAATAGTTCAAAAAAATAGTCTCTGTCTTTTAGGTTTTTTGCTCTACATTGAACCTCAACGCGGTGTTGGTGTTCACATATCAAGGTGTTTAAACGTGCAGAAACCTCTTCCCATTTACGTCCCCACCCAGGGCTGTATCTTTTGTGTGGGACATTGTTTTCCAGGTGATTAATCTCAGCCAAGGTGTGTTCAAAGATGGCTAAAGCTGCCCTGTATCTTTTTGATGCTGTATGTATAATCTAAAGTATTGTTGATTTTTTGAAATTTTTTAAGTGATCAGTGGGTCTGAACAGAAAGGTATTTGAAAGTCACATGTTGAGGAGATTTCCTTCTCCCAGGATTGAAATTCCAAGTCAGCTAAATTTTCTGGGCGCATTCTGCACCACCTGGGTGCATAAATAATTGTTTACGCTGTAGTGAAGGACACTAAAAATTAGTCAGATGTTGGATAATTCGATTTTTTGTAGTCTTGAATTTATAAATTTGGTGTTAAAAAATTAGTGGCATGAGTATTAGATCTAATTGCGACATAGAAATAAGAACACCATTGTGCACATGTGGGCGTGTCATGTTCTGAAAGAGGGGAGAGCATTTAGGTAATGGATCATATAGGCCCAAGGCAGCCTTTAGCACGTAAAGTTCCACTTGCCATTGTGGTGTCTCCATTGTATGTGGCCATCAGTCAGTATCAGGTTAATCCAGCAGTTCATGTCTTCCATGAAAAAAGTGTTTTCTGGGATATGGATTTGTGTCAGAGATGATAAAAACTCTCAACGCTCTGTTGCATAGTTTTATGTATATGCTGTCTATTGTGTGCACCTCTTTGGCCATGAGAAGGTAACAGCTAGTATGTGGCCATCCAAAAATGAACTTTTATTAATGAATTTAGAATTCTGGTCCACATGTACTATCACCCCTCAGTGTTGCAACCAAAATGATATTGTTGAAGGAACATGTTCTTCCATGCCTCCTCCTTTCCCTGTGGACAGTGGGTTTCCTGAACCACCAGGATTTCCACAGGTGGGTTGCGCAGGAGACTCAATTTCTTGTTCTGGGAAGTTAAGACCTTGAGTTCCGTTATGTTCAGCATCCCTATCTCTACTGAGACACCTGGTGTGCCTCACGAGCGATTATCAGGGCCCCCTGGCCCTACTTTCTCACCCTCATTACCCACCATTGCATCTTTGCTGTGGGTGACATAATTATGAGTAGGAATTGGGGTGTATTATGCCCCTTTCATTACTGCTGCTTTTTCTCCTCTCCTGCCTATGCTGGTTTTCAATTTATCATTGTGGTGCACTTGTGTGCTCTCATGGCCACTTTCTTGTTTTGTGCATTTCAAAGTTGATTCTTACTCCCAATTGGGTTGTACTCCACAATTTTGGGGGGTGTGCTAAACACCTGTTTTGCCACATTTGCTTCCAAATGTAATTCCACTGAATCCGTTTTGTTTATATTGGCTGTTTAGTTTTTGTGGGATTTGATTGGCTCATTGTTGCAAGTTCTTCCATGTCTTCCTGAATCTGTTCAGGAGAAATGGATGATTCCACCGAGGCCTTTGCCTTGGCTGCGGCCAACTTGCAAGCCTGTTTGGCCATTTTTCATTCATTTGAGGAAATAGAGTCGATAATTTTATATTGTCTGAATTCTCCCCAGTTGAATGCTTGTGTGATATCAGTGATTTTGGCGCACTCTGAGTCATCTTCGACCATTTCTTCCTCACAGAATTCAATTTCTCTTAGACCTTTCATAATGGGACAAGCATGAATCTTGTGTTCAAAGGCCTGACAGTGATTGCA
Organism: Massospora cicadina; assembly: GCA_022478985.1. Lineage (NCBI taxonomy): Eukaryota > Fungi > Entomophthoromycota > Entomophthoromycetes > Entomophthorales > Entomophthoraceae > Massospora > Massospora cicadina. The sequence goes on from JAKSZP010015206.1 coordinate 2,956, forward strand.
TATGGGGGCGCTCTCTCCACTGTTGCATGAAATAAATAGGATTTTTCCTTTAAATAATAAAGGATGCAATATGGGGGATTTTTGTGATATCCTATGCTATCTCTGGGTTTAAGGAAATAATTGCAATTGCTCTTAGTGCTAAGGGTCAGCATCAGCTGAAATCTTTACATTTTGAATTGTTTGATTTCTCCATAGGATTCCAAGCACTCCTGGAGATGTTGTTCGACTACTGTGTGCACCAGTGTAGTTGGAAGGTAGTCAAAAATTATAGAAATATCTTTTGATTCTGTCCAACGTGTGCATTTGGCCAATAACAAATGTTGTCTATCGAGAAAGGTTGATCACTACTATGACCTTTGCAGATTTAATTGCTTCCCCTGATGCCTTAAACCCAAGATCCACCCAACTATGGCGGATAGTGTGGGTTGTCATGTACACAGCGAGTGGGAATGATATTTGCTGGGCTTCCCCAAACTTTTCTCACATTGCCAGTGCCTCTGTGCCCAAAAATACATGGATCCCATGTTCAACTGATGACAGTGGTTGAGAGTGGGAAACTAACATGTAACTGCAGTATTTTACTAAAAATCCACGAAAACATGGGTGCACCTCCTTGGGTTTTTTGTTTTTACTATGATTTTCATTTATTCCTGTGCATTTGGTTCCTTTGGACGGTAAAGATCCATGTCTGCTACCCATTACCAAGTTTGCCCAATTTTATCCTTGTTTATTAATTGTGCTTATCTCACCTGGTATTAATTATAAAATGTTCTGTTTGAATCAAATTGTTTACTGATAAGTGATAGTAATCAGAAAAAATAAAAGTTTGATATTATAATAGGAGTTCTTTGGGTTATAATCAGGACGAAATTGGCCAAAATACTCTGGTCAATTCTTGGTGAACCCATTGATTTGGGGAAATTCAATTTCATCTACTTCTCAATTAAATCATCTAGCACTTATAAATTGGGTTGTACCAAAACTGCGGTTGAATACAGAAAGTTATTCTAAGACTCCTCCATGGCCCCTCAATAATTTTAGCACAAACGCATAGGTGGAGACCACTTCTTTTTATAGGGGTGGTGGGGGTCCCACAAGGTTAAAATATTTTCTCTCCCATTGATTGGGTTAAATATATCAAATCTTTGCTGAATGGACTAGTCCTAACTAGTATTAACCCTCCTTTGGTCGTTCCATTAAATCCAAGTGAGACTCAAGAGCTCCAATAGGTTGAATCCCCATATTTCCTTAATTCAGAAATTACTAAGCAATCTGAACTGTGAGCCTCAACATTTTAAATATTAGCATTGACTTATTAAGAGGGTTCACTTCTTGACCCCCTTGCAGCAGCTATTAAAAAGTCATAAAACCAACTTTTAGTATTAACTTTTAAGTTTTATTATTCTAACTAGTGATGAAAAACCCTTTTACTTTACTTGGCAGTAGAGATTGAATTTTTCCTGCAATATTGTTGAAATCTGGGGCAAATTAGCAATAGCAAGCATACATCTTCCCCAATTCCAGCACATGTTAACGCCTTTAATCAAATTTGGATGACAGAAGGTCAGGAATGGCTTACCACTATCCGGACAAGACAAGGCATAATCCACTTTTGAATGATGAATTTCGATTTTATAAATTCGCCTGAAGATTTTCAGAAGATGATAGCCAGTGTGCTGAGTGATATCTGGTTCACCAGCGTAGTCACATATACAGATGATATCCTGATACACTCTCCCTCTCCCAAACAACATACATAAGACTTGAAGGCGGTAATGGCTGTCTTGCATAAGGTGGGTCTGTTTGTTAGGCCATTGAAATTCAAACTTTATCAAAGGAGGTCAAATTCTTGGGTAACCTCATCCTAAAAGATGGATATTACATTCCTCCCAGGATACTGGATGTCATCCACAAATGGCCAACTCCAACAACTAAAATCAATTAAGAATCTTCTTGAGTATTATTATATTCCTAAAAAAATTCTTTCCCACACTATACCAGCTATCTGCACCACTCCATCCGCTCATAGGCAAAAACGTCCCTTTTTATTTGATGCACAAGTGCCAGCAGGCATTTGATTTGATTAAGGAGGTATTTTTGTTGCCCACCATCCTTAAACACACAGAATCCTCTAAACCCTATATTATATCATACAATGTGTCTTCCGCTGCGATAAGGGCTGTCTTGCTCCAAGACACAAAGGTTGGAAAACCCAGTTGCTTATTTTTCCCACATGGTCTCTTCCACTGAGCAATCCTGGGACATCTATGACAAAGAGCTGTCATCTGTGGTGTGGGACTTGACCCACTGGCAGTATCTCTTGCAGGGCGTTCAGCATGAGTTTTCTGTGCGGACAGACCACCAAGAACTTCTTTATTTCTGCAAGCCACAGAATTTGGCATACTGACAAACTTAAACCTACTAATACTTGTGCAATTTTAACTTAAAAACGTGTTTGTGAAAGGAGCGTTAAATTTCCTTCCAAATTTTATAAGCCACAACCCTGCACTTTTCCAGACTGAAACATATGAGGTGGATCTCATCACAGTCATTCCCCCAGCACAAATCTTGGCCATCATATCTCCCATGTTCTTTAAAAAGACTTAGCTCTGGACGCATCCTTGATTTTGTGGGTCTTAGCAGTGCAAAATAGCATTGTAGAAATCCAGCTTAATTGTGCTCACTGGTTCTACGCCGCTGGATCCCACAAAGGATTTTAATAAAATAAATAAGAAGCGCTACTATAAAATGTGAATTTTTATATTTTTATTAGGAGCGCGGGGGACAAAAGAAAAGCAATTCTTCTTGATATTCAATTGATCAGTATTTAAACTGTTTTAAGGGTCAAGGGGAAATTTGAGGATAGGTTTGGAATAGCTTAGAGGCTTCCAAATTAGGTAATATGGTATGCTCTTAGAAGATCTTAGGAAATGTGATTCACTTTTTTAGAAATGATATTTGGGGTTTTGAGGCAGTATGTACCCATGCAGTAATGTCTTGATGTATTTCACCCAATCACTGCTTGCTAAAAAACTTTCACCTTGGGGGACCTCCGCCACGCCTATAAAAGGGGTGGGTCCCCACTTAGGTATCTTGAAGGACCTGATGGTAGTTGGGGGCATACCTTCTGATGGTTGCCCCATGGTCCATCATGGGATCAGAGTAATCTGATCACTAGATTTTGCATAAGTTGACCATGCAGGTTTCAAAATGGTATTACCCCAATTAATGGGGCTCCACCAACAATTGACCAGGTTGTTTTAGCCAATATCCTCAAAATCATCATGAGTCTTAATCAAATCCTTTTTTATCATTGGAAATTTTAAAAGGCTAACATTTCCCTGTTTATGCTTAGTTTGACCAAAAGACATTCTTCCTCTGCAGCTGAGAGGGAAAATGTCTGACATCACCCCCCTCAAGAATGTTGGGGTAAAAAAAGGTCAGAGGAATTGGCCATGTGCGCAATCGATGGTAATACCTGTAGCTAGAGACTTGATAGAATAAAAAAATTATTCTTTTGTAAATGATTGCGAAGAAACCCTCCCATATTTATCCAAGCTTACAGCTTCTAGGAGTGATGCGGTTATGGTAGTATGATACCATATCAAACACTTGGAATGTAGGCAGGGGTGTTAGAGCTCATTGGCAGTCTGTTTTTTAGTCACTGTTTTTTCTAAGTTAGTCATTGCCTCAGATTGTAGTTGAATGATACATTGAGCAAATTTTCTCATAACTTTCTTGGGCTCTTCAACTCTAAAGAAGAATACATCTTTTGCTAAAAGGGCAGGTATTCCAGGTTCCCGCCCATACAAGACCCAAAATGGAGACATTTTTAAGATCTGATGATAGCTAATTTGGTAAGCCATCAAGCACTAGGTAGGTAATGATCCCAGCGAAGAGGATCAGATGAGGCCATTTTTTGTAAAATGGACACCATGGTACCATTTTCTCTTTCCATAATCCCATTAGTGGGGGGATTATATGGAGCCAAGAAAGGTTGTTGGGCTCCCATGGATGTGGCCATTATTTTAACTACTCTGTTGGTGAAATTTTTACCATTATTGCATAGTAATACTTAGGGGACAGCCATGTTGAGTGAAAATGTTTTGATGTAAAAACGTGGCTGTGGCCTTGGCCGTTTGGGCAGGGAGAGTTACATCTTCCACCCACTTGGTGAAATGGTTAATAGCTACTAGGATAAATTTGTTTCCACTAGTAGTCTGCGGAAGGGGACCTACTACATCCAAACTGATGGCATGGAATGGTTGTTGAGAGGTAGTGGGTTGATATTGGTATCTAGTCTTGAAATTGGATTCTTCTTACATGTATGGAAAGCTTCCAAAACGTCAACAATAGTTTCCATCATGCCATCCCAATAGTATCGATCCTTGATTAACTCACAAGTTTTCTTTGCCCTTCCATGACTTAGGGTAGAGTGAGCTTCTAGGATAGCAGGTACACGTTAAGAAGGCCGAAGGTAAGGCTGCCTTTTTGTCCCCAGCTGCTTATACAGCTTCCCGTTCTCCACTTTAATGTTATGGGAGTGTCAGGCTAAATTTTCTGTACAGGCTCATCTTCATTCTCCCAGTCATTAAGGGTCATTAAGAGGTCATGTAACCTCTCCGCCTCACTATTATCCAAGTGAAGGACTGGCATCTGAGTCAACCCATCAACATTCAACTGATGAGTTCCAGAACGGTGTTCAATTTTCATGTCATACGGCTGGAGCTTTAAAGCTCAACGAGCTAGCCATCCAGTAGGGTCCTTCATGTTCTGTAACCACTATAAAGAAGCGTGGTTTATAATTACAGTGAAGGCGGTCCATTATATGAAGGGGTTGTAGTGCTTCACAGCTAACAAAAATGGCAAATCACTTCTTATCAGTTACACTATAATTGTGTTCCACTTTTGACAGCATCTTAATGAAATAGGATACTGGGTGATCTACACTATTTTCATCTAATTGGGCTAAGATGGCTCCAACAGCATAGTCAGAAGCGTCGGTAAACAGGATAAAAGGTTTATTATAATCTGGGTGTCTCAGGATAAGACGTTGTTGTAACAGTTATTTCAATGTCTCGAAAGCAGCCTTATGTTAAGCACCCCAATAGAAAGGGGTGTTCTTAGTAAATAAGCGAATGAGTGGTTTGCTGAGCTGGGCAAATTTGGGGACAAATTGATGGTAATACCCCATCATTCTTAGAAATACCTGAATATACCGTAGATTCTTCGGAGTAAGCATTTTCAAAATTGCTTCAACACTACCTTGCATGGGTTGGATTCCTTTTTGGGAAATGGAGTGTCCAAGGAAATCCAAATTACTTTTGGAAGGAGGTACATTTTGAAGTCTTCAACTTAATTATTGACTTGCATAACCTTTGAAACACATCCTCAGATGATCAAGATAATAATTGAAGGTTCGTGAGAACATCATGATATCATCAAGATGTACAATGACACAAGTTAAATTCAGGTCCCACATAATATGGTCCATAGTCCGCTGAAAAGATGCAGGTGCGTTACACAACCCTTGCGGTAATCAGGTAGGTTGAAAAGACCCTCATTATAAATGAGAGCACATTTCTCCTGATCTTCAGGGGAAAGGTTCATTTGCCAATAGCGCCAGCCAATTCCATGGCAAAGAAGAAGTTAAAGCCAGAGAGTTGGGCCAAGGCGTCATCAATGCGGGGGATAGGGTAACTACCCTTTTTTGTGAGATTATTCAATTTTTGGTAGTCCATAACTATCTGATGACCACCATTTTTCTTTTTATTAAGCAACAGTGGGGAAGACCAAGGGCTTTGTGAAGGTACTAACAACCCCACATCTAGCAATTTATGGAGCTCTGTACTCATTTGCTCTTCTTCCACCTTTGACTTAGAGTAAGGTTTTGACCAAATAGGGCGTGCATCACCCACATTGATGGAGTGACACCAGCCTTTCATGTTACCATAGTCAGTATCTGATTTAGAAAATATGTTTCTATATTCTTCTAATAAAGTATGAGTTTTTTCCAATTCGACTGGGGTTAACTCTTCCAGAAAATAAACATTAGGTAGAGTGCACACCAGGTTATCCACAGGCAAGCCCAAATCTGCAATAGAGCTGACGGAGTGGATACGTTCAATATCCTCCACTGGAAGTAGAAAGCCTCTGCCAATCTCCTGGTTTTTTCAAATGACCATGTCTTTTCCAGTGAGGTTTTCCAGCAGAAGGGTAATAGGCCTATGGTAGGCTGGGTTTAGTATCCCAGGAAGTACCCGAAGCTCCAAGGGACTAACACCCTCAAGACTTGTAATATGTAACAAACAGTGGTGTAGTATATGGAGCATGATTTTAGTGTCGACCATGCGTTGTTCACATAGCTTAATTACTACTTCATCTACAGCATATAAAGGTATGCCATCCTTTGCATCCACTGAGCCAGGAAATTTCTTAGTGTTGCGTCCAGAGTTGTAATAAGGTAAAGTCATAACGGAGAAAGGGTATTTGATTAGATAAGAGTAGTTGTGCTTGCTGGATTCTTTGGTGGATAAGACTAATGGGCTTCATAGTTGAGTAATGAGAGGTATCCTTGCTTAATGTTTATTATTCCCTTATGCTCAATAATAACCTGAGTGCTGATAAGCATATCATAGTCGTTGTTATCCAAAGCCACAGCAGGGCTGATAAAATAAGCTTCCCAATTCGAATGGGGAGGGAAGAGTATGCCCCAATTGCAAGAGTATTAATTGGGATAGCGGTTCCAAATTCTTGCGTGTACTCCAAATCAGGTGCTAGCTTTATTTTAAATAAATTGTGGAGATTACATTAACTGGGGAGCCAGTGTCCAGGATGGCCAGTATCCGGACCTTTTGAATGACTACTTCAACCTTAGTAAGCGTTTCTCCAAAATTAGGCGACACATCTAAGACCTCCTTGAGCCAAAAGGTGGAAGTTAATCTTTTAGCAGTCTCAGGGTATTTATCCAAGAGGGACTTCATGGGGTGCACCCGCTGAAGAGGTCAAATCAGGCCATCTAAGAATTAATCACCATCGCTAGCAGTATCAATTATTGTTGGACACCCTAGAATTTGGTGGAGGTACTTTTCCTCAGGTATGGTGGTCTCATCTACTCCTCTAGCATTCAAATGATCTGGAAAGTCTTCTTCCGCAAATGCTCCCAATATATAGTAACCAATGTCATCATAACCCCCTCAGATTCTTCCCTAAGAATATTCTCAACAACAAGCAAGGCTGCGATGGTGGTAGGAGAGATGGCCATAGGAGACTGAGTAACCTTAGAGTGCGCATTTGCCAGTTTAGCTGGAGGGAAAGGCACAATGGCTTTAGTGAGCTGGTGCGGGTGGATGGTTTTTACTGCCTTACAGGTCACTGATTCATAAGAAAGAGTGGTATCCTTTTTAAGTAGCCCTGATGAAACAAGTTTTGTAGTGAGGTTAGGCACAATTGAGCTTACTCCCAACTGTTCAACAAGCGAATGCCCCTCAATATTAAGAGCCAAAGTTTTCACCTCAGCTTCATTTGTTGTGTCACATATATAATATTTGGCCACATCTAACAAAGCTTTCTTAATGTCGAGGATGTTTTTAAAGTAGCATTTTACTGAGATGATATGTTGAGCTAAAGAGGGAGGAGAGGCTAACCCATATAACAGGGAGGCAAAAGCATCGTCAAGGGTGAGCATGTTAGAGGTGGATAATTTTTGCGCAGAGAGGTAAATCGTTCAGCAAAAGCAATGGGTGATTCACCTTAATACATGCTAAGGCGCATAAAGGCCTGTTTTTTCCAGTGTAGACTCTGCTTTGATCCAAATTCGGCCAAAAGAGCCTCCTTCACCTCTGCCCAAGTGAGCGAAGGGTTCAGGTATTGAACAATCATCTCTTGTGCTAAGCGACTCAAGTTAGGGAGGATGTGTTTGACTTTCTGCTTATCTGAGGAGTCTTGCATTACTAATTCATAGACATATAAGAAGGAAGCTAAGGCCCCTTCACCTGGAGTGAACTTTTCTTAAGGGGGAGTTTGTAAGGGCGCTGCTCAAGCTCCTCAATGCGGGACAAAACGCTTGTTAGTTACTTTTCAAGAGCAACTCTTTTTGGTACACAGGGATCCCATGTAGTGAGAACCATTTTGTAGGAATTTAGCTTATTTGTGCTCGCTGGTGCTACGCCGCTGGATCCCACAAAGTATTTTATTTAAATGAATAAAAAGCGCTACTATAAAATGTGGATTTTTATATTTTTATCAGGAGCGCGGGGGACAAAAGAAAAGCAATTCTTCTTGATATTCAATTGATCAGTATTTAAACTGTTTTAAGGGTCAAGGGGAAATTTGAGGATAGGTTTGGAATAGCTTAGAGGCTTCCAAATTAGATAATATGGTATGCTCTTAGAAGATCTTGGAAAATGTGATTCACTTTATTGGCAAATGGTAATTGGGGTTTTGGGTCAGAACGTACCCATGTGGTAATGTCTTGATGTATTTCACCCAATCACCGCTCACTTAAAAGCTTTCACCTTGGGGGACCTCCGCCACGCCTATAAAAGGGGTTCCTGCATAGATGCCTTGAAGGACCTGATGGTAGTTGGGGGCGTACCTTTTGATGGTCACCATATGGTCTGTCATGGGATCATAGTAATCTGACCACTAGATTTTGCATTAGATGCCCGTGCAGGTTTAAAAATAGTGTTACACCGATTAATGGGGTTCCACCAAGAATTGGCCAGGGTCTTTTGGCTGATATCCTCAAAATCATTGTGAGTCTTAATCAAATCATTTTTCAGATCATTGCAAAAGTGTAAAAGGCTGACATTTCCCCATTTATGCTGAGTTTGACCTAAGATATTCTTCATCTGCAGCTGAGAGGGCAAATGTCTGAAGGCATGTGCAGAAGGGGTGGACCTTATGGAGTGGTTGTCCCTACCAACTTCAAAGCATTCTTTTTCTTCTCCAGCTGAGGGGCTCATTCAATTTAGGTCGTGGGTGTGGGTCCCTCCTCTCTTCCAAGCTGGAGTAATTCAGGCTCATCACAATCTTCCCACAGTGGGTCACTCAGGGAATAAGAAGTGCATTAATATAGTCAAGTGTATATATAAAATGACAGGGCTTGTCAAAGTATATTTCTTCAGGGATCACGGACTGTGTAACTTGTGCATAGGCTAAATCAGACCTGTCTGGTAGGAATGGTCTCTTGAACACCTTGCAGCAGCAGAGGGGCCATGGAAATTGGTGTACGTGGACTTTATTGTTGCGTTTCTTTGCTCCAAGGGGTTTACAGCAGTATATTGGTGTGTAGACCGCTTCACTAAATTCACCTTGTTTATCCCATACTCTTCCTCCATTGAATCTGAAGAAACTGCACACCTATTTGTGAGTCATGCGTTTTTGATGTTCAGGCTCTTGCATGAAATTATTAGCAACCACGAGACTAATTTACAGCGCAGTTTTATTATGAGCTCTTGGAAATGATTTAGATATTGCCCTGTCACTCCACTGCATACCATCCATAATTGGATGGCCAAACTGAACAGTTCAACTAGATCTTAGAACATTATCTGCGGTGCTACATCGAAGCTGCTCAGGATACATGAGCTTATGACATTCCCCTAACTCAGTCTTAAAATTTAAGGCTTTTCAATAATCGTTCAATACTTTTAGCCCCTAATTGAATAACTGAACATATTTGTTATGTGCATGATTCGCGTTGTCTGATAATAGATGATAGTCAATTGATAGTAGTATGAAGACTATCTATCATAGTTAAATAGATAACCCGGTCTGGTCCAACGCTTGATCTGTATTTCTCCAAGAAAAACTCTTGACGTCTTCAGTAGGGAAATATACCCTTATCCGCCTAACTTTATCCACGCTCAGATCCCTAAATTTACAGCCTTTCCTCTGGTCTAGCGGAGTCTACAGCAATTTCCATCTAAGATTAGCTTCTCTTCTTAATGATCCTCGATCATTACTCTTTATCCTACTAAAGAGTCCCCATATTAAAGCACACAAGCAATAATATTCTGAAGATGAATAAAACTAGACCCAATAAATTTTCTGCTTAAAATAATTTTTTAAAATGAATTATCCTGGACTTTATAGACGGAATTTGGCGCCCAACCCTCAATTGGCGCCTCATCCATGAAATGGCAGCTGTTGCTTTTGAATTTCTCTTTGTCATCTCACCAACAACTGTCTTTCCATTCCTGGTTAGGATTCCTTTGCCAAACATTCTTGAGACCTAAAGCAGAAAGAGTCAGAAAACGTGTCCCTAACGTTTTCCATTAAATCAAAATAAACCAACCATATTTGGCAAGTGACCTTCTTAAGTAATAGGACTTGTTACCCAATATGGCTGGTCAGAAACTAACTGATCGATTTACTAGTTGCGGGCGGCAACACTCACCTCACAACTTGCTCCTTAAATTTCCAATTGGTTGGTGATAAAACCCAACCAATCCCAATTGGTACACCTGATAGTTAATTATCAAACACCTATCAGATTCCCCCATTTCGTTGGCAACTCTGCCTGATGAGATCTTAAGCATTCACCCATATTGATCCCTGACTGATCCAATCCTGGCAATTTACCTAAAATCCCTCAAACATTATTAACCCAAAATTGGGGTCACCCAATATCCAATTCACTTGCCATAGGGAATTTTCCCCTAGTGACCCATTTTAATCTAGATGGATGGAAAGGTGGGCAAAAAGCCCAAAATTCAGTTTGTGTATAATAACAAAACGCATGCATCAACTGGCTTTTCGCGATAAAAAGCAACCTTAGGGTATAACCCATCATTTTTGGTTAGCCCGTGCCTTTTCTCAGAGGTACCATCTGCAGATGACCATGCTCAGCATATTCAGGCCACACTGTCCCTGGTTTGAAAACATTTAACTAAGGCCATATGTGATTACAAACAATTTCAGATTGGCTGTGGCTCCCAGCTCACAAAGTAAAAAGTGTTTATATGTTCATACTTGACATGTGCCACTTGCAAATTCAGGTGCCCTCAAGCAAATTTGTAAGTAAACGCTTGGTTCCCCATTTGGTGGAAGAAACTTTGGAAATGGCGCCTTCCATTTGAAATTGCCGCCCCATTGGAAGCAACATCTGATATTCCATGTCTCTCAGCTGTTCCCATTAAAAGGGGCGATTCCATCATAGCTAGAACCCATTGTGATTGATGGAGCGGAGGAAGCTGAAGTTTAGGGCATCTTGTCTTCCCGCCAATCTCTCCATTTATTACAATATTTATTTGCTGGAAAGGCTATCCAGCCTTCGAGTGTAGCTGGGTTAATGTGTGGGACTGTGACAACTTCTCAGAGCTCATTGAGGCTTTCCAAGCCACCCACACAGTCCTTACCGTACTCACCCAAAAATCGCTATGCTAATGGCGATCAAGTTACCCAAGGCCCATATTAATGAGCCCTCACTCAATTCCCCAGTGGTGGCACTCCCCTTTAGGAAAAGGTAAGGGTAATGTAAGTCCAGGGGACCGCCCCCTCTTCTTGAACTGGTTAACATTCCCATTTTTATCAAAAAAGGGTCCAAGAAAGCCAGCTGCCCCTCTCATCTCCCAGTGTGACCTTTCCTATATGGTGGACGAGTGATGGGTAACAGCTTACCCTTAAGGACCCCGCCACTCATCTCAGCATTAACTTCATCCAAATTGTACTGCAAATCAAGGGAATTTGTTCAGAGCTATCAGAGAATCAGCATCCCCCATGGGGTAAAATTTTCAAATAAAGTTGATAGCAACAAGCTTTCAGCATTAAGGCATGAGAGCCCCAAACCCTTGGCAACAAAACCCTGTGAGCGCATACTTTTGGCAAGCAAATCATCTAGTGCCAAATCTTCAGCATAACTTGCTGACAGCATTGGGCCATTGGAAGATGTTGCTGCTAGTTTGAAACTCTCCCTGGAAAGCATAAGAGTCTTTATCCACCATATCTCTCTTGGTCAAATGGACGCTGAATTGACTGGGTGTGGGTGGGTTGGGCGCACCAAACCCGTTCCTGGCTTCATGGGACTGTCCCTACATGGGGGCCTTAGGAGGTTCCTGATGCCTATCAAGTGAGATTCTAGCACTCTAATTGTCAGAACTGTGAAAATCCACAATCCAGGAGTCCGTGGACAAACCAATAATGACTTGGCCCAAAGCCAATGCCTTTGAAATTGGTTCCAAATAGGCTTGTTTTTATCCCTTTTTCTTGATGTTTGACAGTTTAGGTTGAATCTTGAGGGCCATGAACCAATGCTTTCCTAAGTTATTCCCCAATTGATTGTCTATTTGAACAGTCATAACACACTGAGGAAATTTGTAGGAATCCAGCTTTTTAGGTGCTCGCTAGTGCCAATGCCGCTGGATCCCACAAAAGCATAAATAATTTTAAATAAAAATTTACTAATAAAAGCCTGGGTTTTTATGAGTTTTTATTAGAAAGCAGGGTATAATTGAAAAGCGATCCCTCTCAATATTTGACCGTTCAGTATTTAAACTGTTTCAAGGGTTGGGGGTAATTTGGGGATAGGTTTGGAATAGCTTTGATGCTTCCAAAGTATGTAATATGGGTTTTTCTCCTATCAGATCTTGGGAAAAGCGAGTCATTTTTTGGCAAAATGAAAGTTGGGGTTTTGGGGCAGAATGTACCCATGCAGTAAGGTTTTGATATACTTAAACCAATCATCACTAGTTAAATTACTTTCACCTCAGGGGACCTCCACAACGCCTATAAAAGGGGGTAGCCCCCGAGTAGGTGTTTGAAGGACCTGGTTGTGGTTGGGGGAGTACCTTCCAATGGTTGTCCCAAGGTCCATCATGTGGTAGGGGAAATCAACTGTTTTATTTTACATTAATCACCCAAGCAGTTTTCATAATGGTGTTACCCCAATTAAAAGGGTTCCACAAAGAATCAGCAAGGTTCTTTTGGCTAATATCTTCAATAGCATCGTTTCCATTATTATTAGAATCGCTCTTATTAACATCAGAAAATTGAAAATGGCCAACATTTTCCTTTTTTGGCTGAATTTGACCTAAAACATTCTTATTTTTCAGCTGTAAGGGCTTATGTCTGACAAAATTGACAGTTGATTCTCTTATTTTAAGAAAATTAGAATATCTTCACATGCATGAATTTATTTAATTAAGTTCAAATTTCCTTTTCCAAATCCCTGTGATATTTGCAATGTGGCCCCGTGGGCCCCATAACACTGGGTTGTCCATGTCATGTTGTTCACTTTGGTCTTAACTTTATTTAATTGGGCCTATTGTGTCAAAGACATTTTGAAATTTTCCCCAACCTTGCAACTCCATACGCCCAGGCCCATTGGCCCTGAGGCTGCAATAGCCTGGTTTCTCACCAGATTGTCTTTTACAATTATGGCTTGTTGGCACTCCATTGTTACTCATATCCCAGCACACTTAAATGTCATTTGTGCAGCAATGGTCCTGGCATTCTGGCTTGCCTTTTGGGTGCTTTTGCATCCCAACTGGCAGGACAGTCTAAACTTAATTTGCCGTTGCCCTGAAAAAGCTCAGAGGAAAAAATTGAGCGAAGTGAGGGCTCTGTTGTGAGAGTTTTAATTTAGTTAAGAATTCCACAGTACATTTTCTATTGGAAAATGACAAAGTGTTAAGATCCAGATTAATGTTCACTTGTTGGCGACGCCACCAGCCTACCCCCATGATGACAGGGTATATTAAATCCAGTAAAGCTGAAAATTGATCACAAAAGCTAATCTGTGAATGAAGAACTGCACTGGACACTGGACAGTGTGGCAGATCATTGGTGCAGATGAAGCACCTAATATAGAAGGGGCTAGCACCGTGTACAGTTCTAGAGAGTGATCAATTATTAGATCCGTGGAGTTGCTAGCTGCTCCAGTACCAAGGAGTGCTTGTACTGTGTCTTTTCGTGCTCCTACTCTGAATGTAATGGGAAATATAAACTAAGCTTAATCCTCTTTATTGGTCATGGAGAGAGAGGGAAGAGGAAAGTGGGGCTGGCCCATGATGAGAAGTGGCCCCTTGGTAACCAATGAACTATTCTGATTCTCCTCATAGTATTCCTCTGCCAGGTTCTCCTGGTCCCCAGTCAGGATGTGATAGTAGGAATTACCACTATGCCCTTGATCATCTCCATTATGGGGAGAACTTCCACGGTCCTGTATGGTGGGTGGAGCTAACCCAGTGGGAGAAGAACTTGGTTTAATGATATGGGAATCAGTTTCTTGATCAGGTGCTACATGGGCTTCCACCTGGGCCATTTGGGTGGGTGTAAGAATAGAATCTCTTGGGTCCAATGTCATAGTCATATTCTCATCAGCAGAAAAGAGGAAGCGACTCTCAACGGGTAGTTTGTTACTATTCAAAGTAACCTGCCAGCATTGAGATACCACTGCAACCCCAGAAGAGCGCTTCCCTAGACCCTTATTCCCTGAAGAGGTAGGAGTAGGCGTTTTTGACTGGAATTAACTAGCTGGGAGGTAAATTTTCTGTTAGAGGAGATAAAATCACTGCTACTGAAGTTATACTTGTAAAAAGGGTTTTGCCCCCACTGAATATGCTAAGGAAAATGAAGCCTCCATAGACCCTGAAAGAGGATCCCATGCAAAATTGCTGGCTGCAGTGTCATCCAAAGCTGCTCTAAAAGCTGTCAATGCAATGTCAGTAGAAATCACAACTGAAGGTACTACTGCTGTGAAGACTTCTACAAGTGCCAGAAAGTCAGATACCTTCTGGTGGGGGGTGAATAGATGATAGAGGTAGGATGCTCTAGATTCAAGTGCCTGTACTGCATCTGATACTAGACTTAATAAAGGAGAAATTTTTCCCACTTTGTTTGCAGCCTTTAATACTCCTCTGACCCAGCGGCAGCCTCTCCGTCAAGGGTATCTAAGAGATCCACACTTCTCTGTGCATCAGTGGGAGTAAGAGATTGAGAACCCCAGCTGCAAAGCGCAAATGAAGCTCTGCAAGAACATCCAGCACCTGTTCAGCTACTTCAGTAGATGGGACAGGGAAAAATCCCATTGTCAACACCTGCTAAAGCTGCAGCCTGATTTCTGAGTGCTGTGTGGACACTATCCTGGTTTTGTAGAAGTTATTTGCATGTCCTGCAGAAGGAGATAAGTGACCAGCAAGAGAAAACCAAGTCAAATTGGGAATGCAAATTCATTGTAATTAAGTAAGCAACTGCCTTGCCTGATTCCATGAGGAGGGTGGAAAGTGCTGAAGTTAGGGGGTCAGTTTATTATTCTTGGAACCTGATGATTAAAGTAAGACTGGTCATCCAATCTGGGTGTGTAACAACTCAGTGGAAAGCCCAGAATGCCAATGGCATACAGTTCTGATTACTTTTAGGAGGGACGCCCTATGATTTCTGCGAGGAAAAAAATTCAAGGACATACAAAGGCCCCATGGCAAATTAAATGGCCGCAATGGGGTACCGCAGGTTTTGTAAGAGGCATCTCCCAAGGGTGGGAGAGGCAGGGAGGATAAACAATCTATTGGGTTTGCAGTTGGTGACCTTTGGGCTCTGTTTCCGGATTTTCTGGTTAAGTTTCATCATAATAAAGACTCTGAAGATCATTTAAATTTTTAAATTTTTGGAAATACTGATTGAGTTACAAATAAAAATTGAATCAATATGATTTGACTGCCAGGAGGTCTTAGATTTGCCTCACGCCTGTTGTAGGGTTTTACAATGGGTTGAGAGGTCAAGAACATCATCAGAGCAGTGGATCATTTAATAAAGTGATTTGGGCTGGATTGGTCTGCAACAAGATGGCTCATATAATCCAGTGCCTGGTACTGCCTCACAGTTGCAAGGATGGCTGTTCCTCACCCCCAAATGGAGAACCATGATCAGCAGCAAAGGCCTTATTTTGTCCAAATTGTGCCAAGCTACCAGTATATCAGTGGGGCAAATTATTCCAAATCTCTGATTATCTCACAAAGATGGAGATGGACCTGTAGCTTGTCCACTATATATTGAAGGAGAGGCAGATCGTTGCAGCGATTTTGGTGGGTCCAAAGGTTCCTCAGGAGCAGCAGATTGCCGTAGTGTACCTGTGGTATATCCTTTGATCATTGCAATCACTGTTTGGTGGGCCACTGAATCAAGGGATCAGAGGGCCCACATGATGATCATTAGACCTAAAATGCAAAATGTCATATATTTGGTTAGAATTAATAAAAAACCTTGAAAAACAGGTAATATCCACAGAATAGATTTTTGTGGAAGATGATTATATTTATTAAATATAAAAGTTAAAAAATGAGCTAACAACTGCCCCTTTTATAGGCAGTTGTCTTAAAAGCTAGGTGGTAGGAAAAGGGGGTCATTGGTTATTCTAGGCAGGAGAGGCTGACATTCTCATGGGTAAACAGCCAAGGCTTGGGGAGTTGCCAGCTAGCTTATGCACTAGGTTATAGAAGCTCTGGCAACATAATTCAGGGAGCTGCAATATAGGGACCCTTATGGATCTAAACTTGAGCAGCTTGCTCAGATTAGAGGGACAGAATTAGTTTCCACCAGGGTCAATTTTGACCAATTTTTAAATATTTTTAAAATTTTTCAATTACAAATTCTTAACTCAGATTTGCATTCCAGAACCCAGAATTTTGGGTTCATGTTTTGGGCAAATTTTCCTGACCCAGAAACCATTTCCTGAGCTTCCATGTTGATTTTCTCCATTTACAAAGAAGTGAAGGATGGTGGGGTGGAGACCAAAGGAGGGTGGAGATGCTGTTGGTGGCCTGTGGCCTGGATTATCTCCCTACAAACCTTTTTTATCTTGTCAACAGGGAGATAGCAATTGAGGGGATGCCGAGGAGGTATTCTTTGATACTAAAGCTGTACCCAATTTTCATCAAAAACTTGGGCCAAGTCCCCCAGTTGGGCCAAGGCCTCCACAGGTCATTAGGTCCTTTCTTCTTCCTATAAGCAAACTTGTCCCAGTCCAACCCAAGAGGTTGAGTCTACAGACTTACAAGTAGATCCTATTTATGCATAATCAGAATAGCAACGTTGTACAGACTATGGATGCTATCATAGTTATCAGAGGACCCTCAATGTAAGCCAAGTCTTTCCTAGCATTTTAGATGTTTGAGAAAAAGTAATTGATGCTATAGACTTAACTAAATAAATAAACCTCATAGTAAATTTTTTTGGATCTATCAGACAAACTGATTAACACCAAACATTTAGTAATCCCAATGAATTTATTGATTAGCGGAATAATAAAAATATTCTAACTGAAATGCTAATGATGCAGAATGATGGTGAAATAAAAATTCCATCAATCATTTCAAAAATTAGCCTGGAAATTTTTGAAAAAATGATGCTGTAATAAAATTAAACTAATCATTTCAAATAATTGTTTGGTGGAAGTGACGTTTGAAGCTTGTTTCATCCCGGCAACTTCTCTTTATACATTTTGTTTATCTGAGGTACGCTGAACTCTTTATATATGTCAATATATAAAGCTATATATAAGATTTTAGAATGATATAATGTTAATGGGAATTTAAATAGTTTCGGCTAAGCAGTTTGATAATATACAGTTGATTCGACTGATTCAATTACTTCCTAAACTTATCAATGGACATCTAAAATATTTAAACTAAATTAAACAATTATCGTCTGATAAATTATAAACCCAAGCGACGCTGAGGTTTCAACTTGTATTAAATAGTTTTCAGTACGGGTTTGTTTACTGGCAATCTCTTTTTTAAAGTCTTGTGTCTATTATACCACATTTTAAGTTGCAAAAGTTTTCCAAACTTGCTCTTTAATAAACCTGTTGGTTTGACTATTTTTCTATAATAATTGTTTAATCTGAAAACATATTCATTATAAAAATATAAATAAAATGTTTTCATTACTAAATAACATTACTTCTAATTTGTTAACTTTATGTGACAAAAAATTTTAAATTTATTCTAACTTTTTTGTAGAAGCCTTTTGTCTATATATTTTTAATAGTACAGCTTTTTGTTATTTGTATTCATTCTATAAAGCATATCTTATTGTATTGAAAATCATACTACTAGTTTTGACTACTTAAGATATGCTTTTATTTAACTCTTACATATTTTTATTAACATTTTGGCTTTTAGCATTTAAACATCATCTTTAAGAGAAATGTCGGCGAACAGCAGTGCGTTTTTAATAAGTCAGGGAGCTGAAGCGGTACGATTTGACACAACTATCCGTATTTAAACACTTCTATAATGCATTTTTGTTCTTTACCTAATACTATACTTCCATGCTACTAGAAAGTCTATGAAGTTGTTTTTCTCAGTCACCCAGCCATATTAAAGCAGAGATTTAGAAAGGAATACAGACTAGCCGAACTTGATGCTAAAATAACATCTAAAAGGATTTTACAGGTAGTAATTGGCTGTAAAAATCTAAATTTTACTTTATTTTGGTTCTTAATTTTACGATTCTTTTGGTTTTTAATTTTATATTTGCTCAAGATCTTTATGCAAATACCAGCTTACACGTTGCTGATTTTAAATTATATTACTGAATGTATTTTGCGAAGGAAATAAGGGCTATGCAGCGCTGTATGAGAGAGGGTGTCGTTACTCCTGTAGTTTACCACGCTAATCGATAAAAGTTTAATTATCATGGAAAAGATAGTTGGGGTGACGCTTAAGGAGTATTTGCTAAAGTATGGGTTTTCTGAGTTAGAAGAACAACAGAAACTTGTTAAAAGTAAGTTGATATTTTATATGCAGCTTCTTTTTGTTCTCTGGGACTTTCATGTCATTTCAACGTTCGTTTTCTAATCATTACCGTTCTCTTCAAATTTATTTCCAATTTTGCATATCTTTTTTTAGCACTAGGCGGCCCCGACCCGAGAGGGATTCACCGAACTCCAATTTTGCAACGCTTGATTTTAATATTTACATTTTCTAGCTTTATCCTTGAGATACTTATTTTAAATATTTACGACTATTTATTCATTCTAGCTTTTGAGCTCATTCACCAGGAGGGATATTTTTTCTAAGTGATTTACATTCTTCTTTTAGGTGCTATGCTTCAAGTTGGGATCACTCTTGCTAAAATGCATGATGTCAGTTGTATACATGGTGATCTAACCACATCAACATCATGCTTAAGGCATCAAATGGTAACAAAGTCTTGGAAATGGCAAGCTTTGAATCAATAGTGTTAATTGATTTTGGCTTGAGCTCAATGTCGACCCAACTTGAAGATAAAGCTGTCGATTTATATGTGCTAGAGAGAGCTTTCCAAGCAACTCATCCGCAGCTATCTTTTTTGGTAAGAGGATTAGCTGACCTATTTTATCTTGGTGCGTTATTCATTTTTGGGTAAAAACAGTTTAAACTTATATATTTTCACCGAAAATTTTAGCTTTATATAATAACATTGATAGCGCTTGTTTTCTATAAACTTATGATTAGTCTAGCCTCTGATGTGATATTGCTATTCCCACAAGAAGTTCTTGTAGTAAACATACTAATTTCGTTTCTTAGTTCGAAGATGTGCTAGCTGCTTATTCATCCAGCACCAAAAAGAAAGATTTGGTCCTTAAAAAATTGGAGGAAGGTAAATGTTTAAGTGGCAATTTTGACTTTAATGGGATAGAAGAATTATAAATAAGTTGCTTTAAAGTAGTTCATTGGGCAAGAACACCTATATGAGGTTAATTTAACATAATTTTAAAGTGTTTTATAAATAGTTTTTTTATGTATAGGATTTAGAAATCTATACATATTTTTATTAAGTCAAAAGAGTTAAAAACTTAAATTGTATTTAAAATTGATAGTAT
Organism: Massospora cicadina; assembly: GCA_022478985.1. Classification (NCBI taxonomy): domain Eukaryota; kingdom Fungi; phylum Entomophthoromycota; class Entomophthoromycetes; order Entomophthorales; family Entomophthoraceae; genus Massospora; species Massospora cicadina. Next base: position 22,763 of record JAKSZP010015206.1, read on the forward strand.
TTATTTTGACTGCATTAACTTTATTTATAGTCAGGCTTAGAGGAAGAAAAAGAAGCATGGTGGGCTAGTGTGTATTTCGTGGCAAACTGAACCTGCTTTAATAAACATCTACTGGTTATATTTTGAGTTATAAGTTAAAATTTGAGCTTTATTGAACGTTGTGCTTTTTAGTTATAGCAGTTAAACAGTATATCAAAATAAAATCTTGTCTCATTTAATTCTATTGTAAAATTGTAGATTTTTGTATTATAAATACTTTTTATTAGAACTTAGCATAATTTTTTGTCTATACATATTGCCAAATAAGTGTTTGTGATATAATAATCACAATTTGAAACTAAGCACATAAATAGTTTGCCTTTGATTATAATTTTGTTTATAGTTTATATTTTTAAATCTGAATTTTATTGAAGGTATGCCAATCAGGGATGGACATTACCGATTCAAAGCAATAAAGCCCAAAACAAATGGGGTAACAAAACAAAAGAAAATAAAAAACCTCCAACCAGGCAGGGAGCGGAATACAGCTAAACCACTATGGCAGAGGGGAGGGAGGGTCAGGCAGCTCTTCTACAGGTTTATTGTTATTGACAGGATCAAAACGGTTTTAGTAGTGGACAAAAGCTGATAGCAAGGGCGTTGGGGCATCAGCATGGTGGGGTTGAAGGTGGTTGAAATATTGGTCATTTATCTCAAGATCAGCTTGGAAGACAGCCTCAACTAATTCTGCAACATGATGTTCAGCTTGAAGGCAGGCATCCGGGAGTTGGGCCAAACTGGCTATATTTTGCTGGGTGATTTTAGAAGATGGGTTGAATGCTGCTAGTTTTGTAACATGCATGACATTGTTATTGGCTTCAGTGGCCAATTTGGTGATTTCATCCTGTGCTGCTTCAGAGAAATCAGGGGGGAAGTCAACTGTGCTCAGCACTTGATGGAATTGATCAACTGATTGTGCCACTGCTTTGCGGAGGTGGAGGCAATGAAGTGAAACCACTGCTGCTAAGGCAACCCAATGGTCACTTTGGTAGAGGATGGCATTGGGTTTAGGAGCAAAGCATTTGGGCAAGAGGTTGTGTCAAAATTAGAATTGTAAACTTCAGTCCATTATAATCATCCAGGTTGAGATTTTCACTGGATTCTTCATTTGTAATAATTTTACCTGATCTATCAACCTTGTCCAATAGGTCCCAAGGATTTTGGTTCATGATAATAGTGGAGGCTGAAATTGGGTGGGTGGTAGTAGGTGAATGGGTGGATGCTTGGGTGCAAATGTTGGTCCAAGCCTGACTCAATTGGCTGGGTTGAATTCAGGTGGGGAATGTGGCTGGAGGCTTTGGTAGGGCAATTTTCCCAATCTGGCCCTGGAAGCTTGTGAGGGTGGTGGAAGGGGCAATAAAAAACTTCATTCTGACACCACTGAAAAGTGTCTAGAAGCTGCATCAGAGGAAATGACTTGGGGGCAGGATTTATTTAGAATGGTCAAACCCAAAACAGATGTTACAATTTGGTGGCCATTATCAACATGAGCCCAAAAGAAGTGCTCTGGCGCCACTATGAGGCAAGTGTTGGGATCACGGATGTATTACCTCATATCCCTCAATATTTTGAGGCCTGGGAACCCAAAGTTTCTGGGTGTTAGATTGCCTGTTTTTGCTTCTCTTGGTTAAGAAGTCTTTTTCCAGATGCTACATCTGGAGAGGCAATTCCTAATGAAAATATAACAATTTTTACTTTATTTGTGAAAAGGAGAAAAGTGTAAAGTTTATTAGCTTAATACCAGCTATATAAGGGTAATTGGGTTTGTGTTTTAAAGAAATATAAGCAGCCCAAGCCTAGATCTAATAAAAGCAAAAAATTGGGGATTTGGTATAAGCCTAATTATCTTGGTATATTTCTCATGCTCATCTCATGGCTTGGGTTTGAACCTGAGGTTGGGTAGCTCTGAGGAAGCATGATTTGACCGTGTCATTTGGGGTTGATCTTTGACTTTAATAATTGTCAACTTTCGTTGGGGGTTTATCACTGACAGAAGTTTGGTCTTTTTGGTCAAATCAGGATTGATCTCAAATTTCAATAATTGCTGATTTTTTAATGGGGATTATCCTCAACAGAAGTTTGGGCTTTTTGGTTAGATCAGGATCAATTCCCATGATCTGATGCATATGAATCTGTTGTTTGGGTTGGAATTTGACAATACCCCCCTCTAGATCTTGGTGCAGGGGGAAAATGGATGGAAAAAGTGACTATGTACATGGTTTATGACTGTGGGATCCACTGATGGATGCCACAAATAATTTATTAAAGTGAGAAATTTACTTTTTAATAAAAGTAATAGATAACGCTTTGTTAGAGTTTTTTATGTTTTTTATTGTTAAGCAGGGCCAAAACCAAAGAAGGTCCTTTTCTCAATACTAGTTTTTCCTATTTAAACTAGTTTGGATTTTGAGACCATGGGTATTTGAGGCAAAAGTATACAAAGCTGAGTTATCTAAATTAGGAAATATAGGCTTTTGGCCTATCAAATCAAAGATAAAATTTTTTTGAGGCAAAACCAACCCATATGGTAATGATTTGATGAATTGTATCCAAACACCAGCGAGTAAAATCTTCTCACCTCAGCGGTGGTCAGACTTGTGTGGTAATGATTAGTTAATTTGCACCCTATCATTGTCAAGTAAAATCTTTGCACCTTGGAGGTGGTCAGATTCATGTTGTAATGATTTGTTAATTTTTACCCTATCATCATCAAGTAAAATCTTCGCACCTTGGAGATGGTCAGATTCATGTGTTAACAAACCTCAAATTTGGCTGAGAAGTCAGAGAATTCCTATTATCAGTTCTTACCTTATTACGCTGATTTTGGTTATAATCCTTATTTTTCCGATAGTCAGGATTCCACCGAGAATTCACCAAGGTCTTTTCACCATTGATACTCATATTGTTGATTACCATAATAATATACAAAGATTGGGCAGGAGATGGGCCAATCATGGTAGCAGATTCAGGAGCACTCATACCTCCAACATTTTTTTCTCCTAAGTTGAGAAGGTGAATGTCTGACAATGACTATACCCTAAACAACCTCTACAATTGAGTGATCATTGCCCCATCTATATATGACTTGTTAAGGCACTGACCAGTTGGTGCCCAGTTTGTGATCACAACCTCCAGGCTGGTGATGGTAGAATAGGATGAGGTCACTTGGTTGGAAGGTGTGTAGGGGATCATACTTACCATTAAATTGAGCAGTTTCTCTACCAGTTGTGGCAGACAGGTTTTCAGCAGCCAGGGCCTGAAGTCTTATGATTTCATTTTTAATACTTTGCATAAAGACTTCAGTTGCTTCAGGAGAAGCTTGGTTAAGCATCATCTGAACTTTGAAAGGCAGATGGGGATTTCTGCCATACAACGCTTGGAATGGTGACATCTTAGTAGCTCTATGGTAACTAATCCAATAGGCCAGAATTGCATTAGGCAAATATTGGGGCCAATGAAGGTGGTCAGCCATAGCTATTTTCTGGAGGGCTGCAGTTAGAGTACCATTTACCTGCTCTACCATTCCATTGGTTGCAGGGTAGTAGGGGGTAGAAAATATCTGTGTGGTTCCCATCAGGTCAGCTAAAACTTTTACAAGTGTTAAGCAGAAACTCTGTCTATTATCAGAAAGAATGACAATAGGGCACCCATGCTGGGGGATAATCCTATTACACAAAAATGTGGCAGTGGCCTTTGCTGAAGCAGTGGGAGTGATACGCTTTGATCTACTTAGTTAGATGGTCCACGGCTAGTAGGAGGGATCAATGTCCATTGGAGGCTCAAGGAAGGGTCCCACAACATCAATACTAATATTAAGGAATGATATACAGGGTGGGACTACTGGATGTTGAGAGCAGTGATCAGGCCCAGCTTGGATTTTACATACCAGACAGGACTCCAATACATCCTGGATAGAAAAAAACATTCCCTCCCAATAACATTGAGTTTTAAGTCATTGATGGGTTTTATGAATTCCACTAGGGCTGACTTGCCAATGTCCCTCTAATAAAATGTCAGTTCAAGTTGATGATCTTACATAAGGCACCCATTGTTTAAACACAAGTTTGCACAATTGACCGTTCTTGACTTGGAGATTTACCATTTTTTGCTAATTCCTTTTTTACGGTTAAGGATTTGTCCTTCCATAACTGTGGTTGGGTTAGGAGGTCATAGAGTCAATACTCTTCAGATTCAGTTACAGTTAAGATGGGAACCTGATATAGACAATCCACGTTTTGATGGATTGGCACTGGTCGGTGGATCATGGAGAATTCATAATTTTGAAGTTTTAATCCCCATCAGTATAATATCCCATCAAGGTCCTTCATTTGCTGTAGCCAACGTAAGGAAGCATGATTAGTTACAATGGTAAAATGCTTTTCAAATAAAAAGGGTCAGAAATTTTTAATGGCCAGTAGGACCACAAGTATTTGTGTTCTGTAATGCTATAATTACGTTTAGCCTTAGATAAGATCTTGCTGTAGTAGGCGATGGGATGGTCCACTAAATTCTCATCATGCTGAGATTGTATGTCTCCAATGGAAATATTGCTAGAATCAGTAAAGAGGAGGAAGGTTTTATTAAATTTGGATGAATAAGTACTGGAGAATGGGAGAGAGAGACATAGCAAGTTGAAGGCCTGCTGCTCTTCTTTCCACTGAAATGGTATACCTTTCTTCAGTAGATACACCAGAGGCTTGGAGGTTTCTGCAAAATGGGGATAAATTGGGAATAATAGCTCATCATTCCTAGGAAATCATGTAAATTTTATAGGGATTTAGGGGGTGTCATCTTAGCAATAGCCAAGACCTTTTCATCCATCGGAGATATTCTGGATTTACTGACCTTATGAACCAAAAAAATCCATCTTAATCTGAAAGAAAGAGCGTTTTGACAGCTTTAGCTTTAACAATTGCTGTAACTGCTGAAAGTCTTTCCTGATGTGATCTAGATTTCCAGTAAAAATTCTCAAGAAGACGGTAATGTCATCAAGATAGACTAGTATGCAGGAGCGTTTTAAATTGCCTAGTAGTCCGTCCATAGCGCGTTGAAAGGTAGCTGGGGCAGTACACAACCCCTGATACATTTGAGTGGGCTTATATAGTCCTTCACTCGTGATATTAGCGCATTTTTCCTGATCTTCTGGTGACAAACCTACTTGCCAGTATCCACTGGTGGGATCCATAGCTGAGAAATAGTGAGACTAACAATAAGCGTAAAGAGTTTTCTATATGCAACATGGGGTAAATATCTTTGATAGTAATATAGTTGAGGCGGCGATAATCCATAACAACACAGTGACCAGCATCATTTTTCAAAATTAATAAGAATGGGGAAGCCCATGGATTTTTAGAAGTCACAAGTAACCCAGCCTCCAACAGTTGCTGTAACTCTAAGCCACTTGGGCTTCCTCCACTTTGGATTTTTGATCTGGTCAGAATTTAAAAGGAGGATGATCCTCAGTTTTAATTTGTAAATTACCCCAGACATTTTCTATGGTCACTTGGTCCCAAGGAAAAAATATTACCATACCCTCAATGAAATTTTTGACATCTTGGCGTTTGTTAAGGATACTAATATCTTTAATTCTACTGTCAATCAAAGCTATGGTAGGTGGGGGATCAAATTCTAAATCCTGTAACGAGATAAAACAACTTATATTAAATACTCTTATTGGGACATATTTTTACATAAGTGATAGTGTTAGGAACCTGGAGAGCTTTAGTGGTTAAATTCCCTAATAGAATAGAGATAGATTTCCCGTAGGCAGGATCTAAAATCCATGGTTCAACACTTCCTTTTTTTAGTACTAGATGGTCCCAACCCAAGGGGGGGATTCATCGATGTTTGGTCAACATTTTCTTGAGAGGAAGGGTTTAGGTGTCCACTAAGCTCCAAAATTTGATCAGGAGGGGTAAGAATTTATACCTGTATCTACATTGACTTGTGAGTCCAAGGGTATTATAATAGTATAGAGTGTGTTGGGATTTTTGCTCATATTCCCAGCCTGCTAGATCACCAGGAATCGTTAAGGGATAATTCCCTAATGCAAGGTTAATTGGAAATCAGTGGACCCTGATTTTGGAGTAACTATGTTTAGAGGATTTTAGGATATTCATCTGGTCATATCTGTTGAGGATTGATCCAGACAAATGCTTAAGATCTCGCCGGGCAGAGTTGCTGATGAAATAGGGGCATCTGATAGTGATTAACTATCAGGTGTACCAATTGGGATCAGTCAGGTTTCATCACCAACTGATTGGGAATGTAAGTAGTAAGTTGCAAGGCGAGTGATTCCACATGTAACTACTGAATCAATTGGTTGGTTCGTGACCTGCATTAATGGGTAACAAGTCCCATTACCTAAGCAGGTCGCTAGCCAAATATGGTTGGTTCACTTAAATTGAGAGGAAAATGTTAGGGACACGTTTTTGACTTTTTCCATTTAGGTCTCAAGGATGTCCAATAATGGAATCCTAGCCAGGATATGGAAGACCATTGTTGCTGAGATGAGGATGGGTGATTCAATGGAAATGGCTGCCATTTCATCAAAGAGGTGTCAACTGAGGGTTAGACGACTGAATCGCCACTATAAATTCCCTAGAATTTTACTTATAATAAAAACAAGTTTAATAGTTATATAGTTTTCATCTGGTATTTAGTTTAAGTAGTAAACTTTATCAGCTTTTAAATGTTATATTATTCTCAAGGATATTATTGATGTGTGTGATAACTAAAAAACTCTTTAAGGAAAAGAGTAAGTATCTGAGCGGGGATCCAGAGAAGAAGGAGAAACAAATCAGGGATTGCTGCTAACTGTGTGTCGAACTGGAGAAACTGTTACCAGGGAATCTCAGAGAAGATTGGGTTAGACAGTATGAAGGAACAAATCCCTATTTTTAGACATCTCAAGTATTTCAAGAGGAAATACTGGCTGAGCATTGGGCAAAGATCTAAGAATTCCATTCAACTATGGATAATAGTTGTCATACTATTTTTACTGATTATATCAACAACAGTACAATGTGGATGAATTGCGCAAGAACCAAACCTGTGAAAGTAATATGTTTATAGGGGTTATAGGCCAATAATAACCAGGCCCAATTATTTTTACAAATTGGTGTTCACTACAGGGGTGTAGTTAAGTAGAAGAACTTAGATAGATGTCATATAAAGATGATTTAAGAAAACAATGGATGGAGTTAGCCACTGTTAATCAGAATGCCCTAAACTCAGCGGATCATTGAGAATTCGCAGCCCTGGAAGAACAAGTTGCCAAGATGGAGTAAGGGATCAATAATGTCACAAGTTTTGGGAACGAGTTACTTGGAAAAGTAACTTTGTTAAAGAAGAAAGAATGGTACCTAATTTGAGAGGTCTTATATATGAATGTGGAGTGGGAAGCAGATCACATTTATTTGAGAAATTTCAGCGCTGATATCGAGCAACTGATCAAGCAGATTAGGGAGCTAAAAAACTCACAAATGCGATTGTGAGCCATTTGCGGCAAGCAATGCTGAAGAAAGAAGTCCTTATACAATAATTAGGAAGTCAAATACACCAAGAAATATGCTACCCGCTTTTGCTGTCATTTTGGATATGACGCCCAAAGTCACTCCCCAATTGAGCTGAGTGGCCAAACCTAGAGAATCAGTTAGAGATAACTCAGAGGAATTTAAGGCAACGCTGAAATTGCCGATGTTCCATCAGGATAATGCCCCAGCATTTTTCTGATTGTTTGATATGACCATGCATGGCTACAGTGATTGTCAAAAGGCATTGATGGTCATGAATTGCCTAGACACTGACTGTCAGAACATAGTGTTGCCTCACCTGGAGGGGGACAGCTGGTCATAAGCGGAGGCCAAGGTGGCCATCATGAAGGAATTTGGGAGTCTGAAATGCATTTCAAAGCACAAACAGGAGTTTATGGGAATCCAGTTCCATAAAGATGAGCTTTAGCAACCTTTGCGGATTGATTCTACCAGGAGTCACAAATCCTGGTTGGAGAAAAGGTACTAAATGATTTTGATACCAGAATCACATTACAAGTGTCCTTTTGGCCCTATTGCAATTTGCACTGAATGATGTCTTCCATGTTCACGACAGAAATTACTACCTCTCAAATGGTAGATAATTTGAAAATTTTGAGAGCAAACTTTGATGCCCCAAAAGAAGGTTCAAATCCAACCCAGTGCACAATTTAAATCCCATGAAGGGGAACAAAGGTGCTAAAGAGATGAACAACTGAACTGTGCTAGGGAATAAGCCTGAAGAATTCAGAAGGATGAATAAGAAAGAAAAGGTCTGCTACCAATGTGGTGGGAAGGGACATTTTGCTGTGCACTGCAAGAAGCCAAAGGATTAAATCAACGTGTTCCAAGTGAAAGAGTCTTCTGCCACCAAGGAATGGGGAAAAAGGGCCAGCAGCCTAGACAAGGAACAGTCTAGAGTTGTGGAGAATCCTGTTCCTCCCAATATCATGACTGAGGAAATTGATATCATTGATCTTTTTGTGGGTGAAGATGTACAGGTTCAACTGTATGAAGTGGTCAATTTGGACATAAATGTAGTACCAGATCTGAGGAGAAGGGAATTGACCCTGAGACAATCAAGGAAGTTACTCAGCCATACGCCTGAAAACTGGTGGACAGGATTTGAGCTGCCAAGAATCCAGATGAATTGTCTAAAGTCCAATTAGATGAGGAAAACCTGTCAATTTCCCTCAGCATGATAAATTAATTGTTTCCTTATTTATTGGTGCAAATCATTCAAACCCTTGATTCAGCTAATGATGCCGCTATACACTCAAATACACTATATTACAATACTCCAAGTGTACATATATAGATATACAAGTGAATCGTGTACAGGTGAGGGCGATTGTTGACAGTGGAGTGCCCATTAACATTGTCTTGACCAAGCTGGTAAAGAGGATGTAGATCTCGCCTGACTTGGAACACAAGAAGGAATATAGGACAGCTGGGCTGAATACCACCATCTCATGTGGAGCGTATAGCACTTTGCCACTATGATTTGGGTCCTTGGTGTTATATGTTCTAGAAATAGTTTTGGCCAACCAAAACTATTTCTTCTGATCAGACAAAATTTCTACATAATTATGGAGTTAAATATAACTTTGAGGATAATACGTTGACCATATTGGGTCAGACGTTATCTTTGGTATATCAGAAGGATGGAGAAGCTTCTCTGAATAGAAGAAACAACTTCATCAAAATAATATACAATAATGGCATTGTCCTAATTTGATACCAATTAGTTGGACATAAGCAATAAGAAATGCTGACAGAGATACTAGAGAATTGGGGAATTCCACTGAGGATCAAGGATGAGAAGACTATACCGCCATGGTCACAAATGATAGTTGACACGGGGTTGACATTGGAGATACCTGGGCTGTTGTATGGGGAGTGTTAATTCTCAGCGTATAGTCTTGATTTTTAAGTCAGTTTGCACAGGGTATTAGCCACTGAGCAACTAAATCTGAAAATATGAAGATTGCCAACTTTATTAAGAACTTGATAAACTATATATGGAGCTATCACCCCTTATTTTGATCTTTATTATTTAATTATAAAATCAGACATATCTGCAACCACATAATCACGGGAAAAGACCTCCCCTTCAATCCTCCATTTGACTCCTTATATCTCAGTTCTCAAAGCTGGATGCATCCTCAGATTGGTAATCTTCTATTCATCTTCCCTTTTCTAGAAACTCTCATTTATATCAAATCTCGACGTAATTACCTTGATTCACCAAATGGTCATCATTTTGATCAATTATAATTCATATATTTTTTCCATAAACCTAGAGACTTGTCTCAATTTCCCCTCTAATCTGCTGGTATAGGTAGCATATCATCCAGTCATATCACCTTCCTGGCATTACCCCCCAACCTTTGACTGGATGATAGGCTCTTACTGGTTATATGCTTGAAAGAACTTTGCGTGAACTTGGTTGATAATATGACCCCCCGCAGGTTCCTTGATAGTGTAGATATCCATGCCAGTCTTCTCGATTATCTTGAATGGCCCAGCCCAGATGTTGGAGAGCTTGCTTTTCCGCTCAAATCCGTGTTGGTCAGGAACAAAACATGGTCCTCTAAAGTGAACTGTGGAAGTGCGCTCCATCTCTTCTGATTGGCTGCCTGATCATGAATCTTCTTGGCCAAACTGGTTGAGTAGGCTTCTGTTTGCAGCTTGATTAATGTATCTGTAAGAGTCTTCAAATATCGCTGAGGGTCCACACCACCAGTGTCCTCTACACATGAATAAAGCAAGGCGGACAGATCCAGATATTGACCATACAGCAGTTGTAACGGGCTCTTACCAGTGGATGAATGATAACTGATATTATACATGAACACAGCTGTAGGCAGAAGGGCACTCCATTCCGATGGTGATCTACCAATTTATGGAGTATGTTCACTAGAGTTCCATTGACCCGCTCCACCATTTCATTTTCTTCCAGATGATAGGGGGTGGTCAAAATCCTGCGAATTGCCATCAACTCATTCAACTTTGGTATGATGTGCAAAGTGAAATTGGTTCCGTTGTCTGTTAGAATGAACTGAGGGCAGCAATGTTGCTGTATAACACACGCCATAGTAAACTTGGCGGTGGTGACTGCACCCAAGTTGTTAATGGCCCTGGCCTCCACCCATCGAGTCAAATGATCAATTGTGACAATTATATACTTGGTTCAATTGGCGATAGTTGGCTGAGTCCCACTTCATCAATGGAAACGGTGTGCCAGGCAAACTGGGGAAGAATCAGCTGGTATGTGGTCTTCTTGTGAAATGTCTTTTCCACTTGACACTGATGGCAACAATTAACCGTTTCCAATACGTTGTAATGCATGCTCTCCCAGTAGTAATGGGGTCATAAAATCTCCAGCGTTTTCTGCAAGCCTCCATGTCCTATAGCCCAATGAGCATCCATAATAATTGCAGGTCTAGCCAAAGGTTTAGGGAAACTCAGCGTCGAGTCTCTGATCTGCTTATATAGTTCCCTCTCATGTAGAAAAGTATCTTCCCTGAGCCTGTCTATTACCTTGATCACCTGCGGTGGCTTATCCTGGTATTTGTTCGCCACCATCTTCTTGTGCATTATGTCAGCTAAATCTGCCATGATAGCAACCATTGGCAACCAAGAAAGACAATCCGCTTTTGAT
>JAKSZP010015207.1:0-33901 GCA_022478985.1 Massospora cicadina
TCCATCTGTTCTGCTGTTGGCTTCCTGGGAGCCACTCCCCCATTAAAGCAGCGTCAGAGCAGCCTTGCTCCGCCATTCATGGAGTTGAGACCCCTACCTGACCCATCAGGCAATGGCCTCACTCACCCGTGGGGTCTAGAGTACCCCGCTCAGGGAGAGCTCATCCCTGACACTCTGTGTTGGGATTCTATCTGAATTAGGTGAAAGCCTTATCCAGGGGGAAAATTGATATAATCATATGAAGGGCATAAGTTGCAGATGGCCCAATAATTTGAAAATGGAGTTCAACTTTATCTTTTCAACAGGAATACAAAATTTGGGGCTTTGCCCAAATTATGCTAAATTTGGGGAATATTTAAATTTCCAGATTGTTATCTAATCTCTATCCACACTTTTATCTATTCCCACCTATCCCAGAATTGGGACTTTCCTACAGGTCCCATGACACTACCCTTAAAATCCCTATTCCTATCATTACATTTTGAAGCACTATAAATAGTGCTAGATTATTCTAAATAAAATACTTCTCTGCAGAACTCTTATTTAGTTTATCTTACTTTACTCTAATAGAGAACATCTCATCCAAGGCTGCAAGCTTCAAAGCCCTGCCTTCAGATAAATGTGCCGCCAATACAACCTCGCTGGCGGCCCAACAAAATGGTGCTCCATGCCAGGTTGCTTCCAAATTGCACCATGAGGATATAGCCTCAACCTTGGATGATAAGATTTATCAATACACAGTAGGTACTCCAGACCCTGATCTTTTGGCATACCTACACTTGAATGGCCAAGATGCAATAACTGTTGGAAATGATTTTAACAAAAAGAGCTTACCATGTCCTAGAAGAGAAGATCTTATACATTTAAAAAACCAGGCCAAATCAAGCCCTTACTTGATTTATTATATATGCCTGAAATAATTGAAACAGATGTCAAAGAGCAATATAGTCAACATCATAAAGTGAAGAGATTGAAAAAGGCAATACTTTATTATATACAGGAAGCAAAATATACTAAGGAAGAATGGGACATTGACCAAAGAGAAGCTTGGGAAAATATTACACAGAGAAATGACTATCGGCCTATAGTATGGGTTTCCCAATATGAGGAGAACCTTTTTAAATTTCTCACTAAAGTGAAGCCTTATAAAAAGAAGCTGACCAAATTTGATGCTTATCCTTCAATCAAAGAGAAAAGATCAAACAAATTGTAATACTCAGAATTTAAAAAAAAATGTTTTTTAATACTAACAATAATATTTATTTAGGGAAAATAATACCCAATTCTCCGCAATGATGTCATTTTCCACTCTGATTTAGTGAAATAAATTAGAAAAAATTTTATTGAGTGTTTGGAGTTAAAGTGCTGAACATAAACTTAGATGAGCATCATTTGAGCAATCAGACCAATCAAGTTGGTCCAACAAGTCGAGAACTAGCTTCAAAATTTAATGAAGGCAGCAAGCTGTAAGAATTTTTAGGAAACCCCAAAAGCAATCAGTGCTACAAAGCGATTCAAACACCAGGCAAAATACCTGGGACTTACCTTTGCACCATTGGGAATAAGCTCAACAACTCCTTTCTGGCAACACTATTGCTTTCCAGTTTTAACGGCTCCCCTCCAAAAAACGACCAGATTTTACTAAAATAGAAGTATCAAGATTACCTGGCTCAGCTCTCATATGGGGATAGCACTAATCCCTAAGAAAGCGCAAGTTCTGAAAAAAAGAAGCTCAATAACTCCTTTTGAAAATCCTTTCACTTTCCAAATTTGACGGCGCCCCTCCCAAAATTGGGCTACAAATTACTAAAGCAAAAATTCTGGATTACCTATTTTAGACCTCAGATTCAGATAGCGCTGATCCCAAAAAAAAGGAGAGTCCTAAAAAAGTGAAGCTTGATGACTCCTTTTCTGCAACACTACCACTTTATGACTTTGATGGCTCCCCTCCAAAAATTGGACCAAGTATTACTAAAATAAAAATTCTAGATTACACAGTTCAACTCTTGATTGGGATAGCGCTGATCCTAATAAAAACGAGAGTCCTAAAGAAGCAAAGCTCGAAAAGCTGGCTGGCATCTCTTCCATTACTGATGCTGACCTTTTGGCCCACATTGAATTTACCTCTCAAACTTTGTTACATGGTTTGCTTTCAGTTGTGAGTGGGATTTGCTCACCCCAATCCCAAGATAAAGACTCAGCATTGCCGGAAGAGGCCTCCCTATTGGAACCTGCAGGGGGCCACATCCTACCATCGCCTGGTCACTTTCTAGGCTCGTGGGGTCACTCGCCCACGCTAACACTTTCTATGACCATTTCTCTGAGCTTTACCTGAAACTACTGTCAGATAAGGTGATCACAAGATACCAGGTTCAAATGGCAAACAAAATGAACTGAAAGCTTGAAGAGACTAAGAACCACATGGCCAAGTGGCTCAGGAGATGTGCAAACAAAAAGCACAGATGGAGGCAGAGTTGAAGGCCTCCAAGTTGAAAATTATGCAGGATTGAAGGCTGCTGGTCAGCCTGCAGTTGGAAATCCAGGACAAGACCAACCAGATCAAAACACTTACAATTGAAAACTCACAGCTTAGGCTGGAGCTAACTGAACTCAAGATGAATTACCTTGAAACCAAATGGCAGCTTGAAGCTGATCACTATGAAAAACTAGATTTCTCAGCAAGCAGCAGATTGCAGATCAAGGAGCTTGAAGCCACCTTTCCCAAAAACGATCCAAATTTATTATGAGGGCTGTAGCTGAAGGAATTGTCCAGTTCCAAACCCAAACCACTCCAGGCATTATCACTGACCTGGTCTGCATTACGCCTGAGGCTCAGTCCACTCCTGAGCTTGAGCCCTCCATTTACTTTAACCCTCTGGTCACAATTTACTCCCCTAGGACAAGGTTTGGGGAGGGCGTTGTTGGGATTCTCCCTGGATTAGGTGAAAGCCTTGTCCAGAGGGAAAATTAATATAATCATATGAAGGGCATAATTTGCAGATGGCCCAATAATTTGAGAATGGAGTTTAAACATTATGTTTTCAACAGGAATACAAAATTTGGGGCTTTTTCCGAAGTTACTGAATTTGGGGAATATTTACATTTCCATATTGTTATCTAATCTCTATACACACTTTTAACTATTCCCACATATCCCAGAATTGGGACTTTCCTACATGTCCCATGACACTACCCTTAAAATCCCTATTCCTATCCTTACAATCCCTATTCCTATCCTTACATTTTTAAGCACTATAAATAGTGCTAGATTATTCTAAATAAAATACTTCTATGCAGAACTCTAATATATATTATCTTACTTTACTCTAATGGAGAACGTCTCGTCCAAGGCTGCAAGCTTTAAAGCCCTACCTTCAGATAAATGTGCTGCCAATGATTCCTCCCTGGTGGCCCAACACTCCATGTCATCCTATTCCTCACCCTGCTCTTACCAGTGATTGCACGGTGGGTCTTGTGCCGCCACTCTTTGGCTCAAATTCTTATCCGTTTACATCCAAAGGCCAGCAACCACGAACTCTGGAGGATTTTTCATCCTCACTGCCTCCTCCATTCTTGGGGGTTGCCCCTCAAGTCTTGCAGTTGCCCCCATTGAAACCATTTGGTTTGCTTTAGGTGCCAATGGTACATCGTTGAACTTTTTCTTCCCTCACATTCCCAATAGAACCCCACTTGTAAAACTCTCCTGGACTGCTATGCCCATGGCATTCTGGGCTCTCCACTGGGTGCTCACGCACCCTGATTGGGAGCCCAGTCTAATTCTTATCAGCTGAATCCATGACATAATGAACCAAACAGTTATCTCGCCTTCTTCGCTTTCCTCACTAGCACTGGCAAAGCGTTGGCCTATGCATTCACTCTGAATGTGAACTCCCTCTATGACCTGGTCTTTTCTTTCTGGTTGGCTTCCTTTTTCACCTGAGCTTACTGACAGGCTTTAATAAATTGGTCCCCACCCTGCCAAGCCCCAGCAACAAGTGTCACCCCCTCAGTTAACATGATAAGGATGGGGGTACACATAGATTTTCTGATGAGGTGGCCAACCAAGTCCTGAGTGTCCTATTGGAGCTCCAGGTGCGCTTTACTGCCAATGGTGGGAAACCCATGCCCCCCTCTGATGCCCAGCAGAGTGTGGCTCTCCTTGATGCCATGGATGGGGATGCCCGCCGCTGGGTTAGGGGGGGTTCTCCACTCTGCAGCCAAATCTGGCAACCTTATCCTTCTGCTTGTGCTGGTCACATCAGCGGTCCAGGCCCCTGAGTCAAGATTGGCGTGCCTCCTCCATCTCTTTACATTAGGGTAGTTAGCTATGGACCTTTATCCCTGATCAAAGCCTTTGTGGTCCTGGCTCCCACTTGGCTAATCCTCTCCAGAATTGCTACCTCTGCCTTCCATGCTGCCTTGGACTCCACCACGGCCGCTCATGCATCCTGGGACCCCCTCCCAGGGTCTTTAAATATTCCTTTCTCAATGGTCCGCTCAATTGGGCCAGACCTACCATGTCCCCTTTTGTGCTGTTGCAGCTCTTGAGGTACCGCGTACTGCCACTCCCCCCTCTGTCAGCAGTCGCAGATAAGGAAAGTACCCCTTGGGCTTGTGGCCCTTTGCCCCCCTCCGTGTCCACCTCAGGTATTTCACCTCTGGTGGAACCCCTGCCTGCAGCGTTCCCTGTCCCTATCCTTGATCAGGAGAGTGGCCTGTTGGTCCCCAGAGTTCAGAATTTTTTCTGCATGGCGCTATTGTCCCCCCGGTGACCCCAACTCCCCCTGAAGAGGGTGGAGCGGGTGTACGCATCAACCCCCGCCTTCCCAAATGGGGCATGGGGGAAGCGACTCTCTTAACTCAGGAACAACCCAGCCTGGCACCTCCTGAGAAATCTCTTCTTATGATGGGTCATGCTCCTTTCTCTGCTGCCCTCTCTCTTGCTCTACCCAATAAAGAGGATTAAGCCTACTTTCTGTTTCCTGTTTCCTTCCCCTCAGAGATGGATGAGATCACTGTAAAAGCCCACCTTGACATGGGAGCGGTGGGAACTTTATTGGTCTCAGTGTGGCACACTCTCTGGATCTGGTGATGGAGGAAGCTTCATATATCCTGGGCGCCTCATCAGAGCCTCTGAAGTCCTACCGTAGCTGACGCCCCTTACATTTTTCCGTTCATGGCTTTGGGTTTTGTGACCACTTCCCAGCAGTACAGGATTTGCTATATATTGTAATTCTGGGGGTGGGCTGGTGGCGCCGCCAGAAGGTCCATACTGACCTTATGAGTAACACCTTGTTATTTATGAACCTTAAATGAGTGGAGAGTTTCCCCTGCTAGAAACCCTTCCCCTGGGCACTTCTCCTGGCTCAATCTCCCCTCCCGACCCCGCTTAATAGACCTCCCTTCAACTTTCCTTCCTAAACCCTTAAAAGGTTATCTTTGATATGTTTCTGGCAAATAAGCTTCCCCTACACTTCGAAAACAATCTAACATTTCAGCTGATGGTTGACCTAGTCAAAATCAACTGCCTCATTACCCCTACACTGAGGAAGAGGACAAGGCTTTGGGGATTTGGCTAGATGAAATGTTAAAAGGGGTAGCTTATTAAGAAATCTTCCCCATCGCCTCTCCCATAGTTTTTGCTAAAAAATCAGATGGCTCCATGCGCCCTTGTGCCAACTATGGCCAACTCAACACTACTATCCCCAATACATACCCCCTACCCTTGGAGCAGACCATTGCCCAGGCTATCGCTAGGTCCCATGTCTTCTCAAATTTGGACCTGGTGAATGCCTTCAATCAGGTGAGGGTGGCAAGGGAGCAGGAGTGGCATACAGCTATCTGCACCCACCAAGACCTCTTCCAATTTAGGGTGATTAAATTTGGACTAAAGAATGTCCTGGACACCTTCCAGTGCCTCATCACTGATGTTCTGGGGGATTTGCACTTCTCTTGTGCCTTTGCCTATATTAATGATATTCTTATCCATTCCCCCACCCCAGAACAACATGCCAAGGACCTAGAAGCGGTGGTGGCAGCCCTCCACAAGGCAGGACTCTTTGTGAAAACTTCCAAGTGTGAATTCTTCATAGATAAGGTGACCTTCTTAGGCAACCTTGTCTTGAAGGATGGCTGTTATAAAATTGGAGTGTCAGGGAGATACGCCATAAGGGATTTTGAACAGGGTTCAACCCATTAAGCATTAGGACCAACGATATGATGATCATTGCCTTTGAACAACAGAATAAACTTAATTAATAAATATGGAGCACTTTCTCTCACTATACTCTTTTTATTTAATATAGAACTACAGAGAATTCTCGCTGTTCCGCTCACTCTAAACTATTAACAACCTTCTTTCTCAATCATCTCATCTTGCTTATATCATAGCAACTTCAAATGAAACCACTTTCATGGCTTAGTTTTTCAATTCTCCATATCTCATTGGTTCCATCAATTCTTCATTCATTAATTTCACAATTGCCTAATTCGAAGCAATTTCCCATCAACCCAATATCGCCTCATTTTGAGGTGCTCAAATAATCATAACTCATATCAAACTTGGTGGATTCAGCCCATTCCGCCATATTGACTTAGGGCTTATTGTCCAGTCATATCAGAATTGCGACATTATCCCCCCCTTTGACTGGACAATAAGGCTCCTATTGCTTATACGCCTGGAGGAACTTTGCATGCACTCAGTTGGTGATCTGACTGCTAGTGGGCCCTTGATAGTATATGCATCCATACCTGTCTTCTCAATAACATCAAATGGCCCAATCCAGATACTGGCCAACTTGTGTTTCCGCTTGAACCCATGTTGATCATGGAATAGAACTATTTCTCTATCTTTAACCTATGCTAGGCCACTTCGCCATACCAGATCAGCAGCCTGGTTTTTGATTTTCTTGGCTAAGCTGAATAATTACACTTCAGTTTGTAATTTAATCAGCATATCTGTTAGGGCAGTCAAATAGCTTTGCAGATCCATTCCATTGGTGTCCTCTACACAAGCATATAGAAGCGCAGGCAGAGCAGAGTGCCATCTGTAAAGAAATTGAGATGGGCTTTTCCACGTGGAAGAATGGTAGCTAATGTTGTAGGCAAACACTGTGGTAGAAAGGAGGGTACTCCAATCAGAGGGCCTATCCATAATTCAACTTCAGTAGTATGTTCACCAGTGTCCCATTGACCTGTTTAATTATTCCGATGGACTTGGGGTGATATGGGGTTGTTAGAACCCCACGGATGGCCATCATTTTGTTGAGCTTGGAAAGTATGTGAGAGGTAAAATTAGTGCCATTGTTGGTAAGGATAAACTGCAGGCAGCCGTGATTCTGAATGATGCATTCCATTACAAACTTAGCCACAGTAACTGCCCCCAGATCCCAAATGGCCCGTGCCTCAACCTACCTGGTCAAGTGGTCAATTGCCACCAGGATATACTTGGACTGGTTAGCTCCCATTGGCAGAGGGCTGATGACAACAAGGGAAACCGTATGCCAAGAAAAGTGCAGCTTCACTAACTGGTATGAGGTCTTCCAGTGGAACGGCTTTTCCACTTGGCACTTGTGACAGGAGGAGATAGTATCAATCACACGAAGTTTTTGCTTTCTTGTAATATTGTGACTGCAATAATTTCAATGTCTTGCACACGCCACCATGCCCAACTGCCCTATGTGCGCTCTTGATAATGTTAGGCCTCGTTGAGGGTCGTGGAAAGTTTACTGTTGAGTTGCCAATCCGCTTGTACAACTCACTATTCCGCTGGAAAGTGTTTGCTCGCATTTCATTCAAAGCCTTGATGACTTGAGGCGGCTATCATCATACTTTCCCCTGAGCATCTTGTCATACATAATATCGCTCAGATCCGCCATAACTGCAATAGTTGGTAGCCTTGACAAGCAATCAGCATTCTGGTGTTTTGCTCCTGGTCAGTAAAGGATCTCAAAGTTATAAGCCTATAGTTTAAGGGCCCATCATGCTAAACGGCTACAGACTCCTTAAGGTTCTGCAGCCAGCGTAATGAGGCGTGATCTGTTACAATTTTAAACTTTACACGCTGCAAATAACCTGAATTGCTTGTAAGCATAAATCACTGCTAAGCACTCCCGCTTGGTCACAGTATAATTAAGTTCATGGCTATTCAGGCTTCAGCTGCAGTATGTCACTGGATGCTCCTCCCCCTCATCATCTATTTTGGGACAGAACTGCCTCACACTCAGAGAGAGATGCATCCATCTGTACAATAAATTCCTTTTCAAAATTTGGGTAGCATAGCACTGGTGCATTGATTAACGCTGTTCAAAGGGTATCAAAGGAGCGTTGACAGTGTTCCGTCCATTCAAATGTGGCTTCCTTTTTTAATAACTCAAACAGCGGACCTCCAATACAACTAAAGCTTGGTATGAAGCGTCAATAGTAGCCAACCATCCCTATAAATACTTGTATATCTCGTTTACTGCTTGGTGTAGTCATCTTCCAAATGGACTCCACCTTATCTGGTTGGGGCCTCAGCCTTTTTGCATCAACTACAAATCTGAAGTACTCTAGCTGATCCTTGAAAAAGTGGCATTTCCGTGGTTTTATTTTAATGTTCGCCTCAGCCAACTGGTGAAATACCTCTTCAAATGGTTAAGGTGCTCAAAAACGTGTGGGAGAAAACGTCAATATCGTCAAGGTATACAAGAACGCATGTCAGCTTCAAGTTGCCAATGATAGTGTCCATCGCCCATTGAAAAGTAACCGGGCATTACACAGCCCTTGTGGCATATGTGTTGGTTGAAAAGCCCTTTTGACGTGATAATGGCAAGTTTTTCTTGTTCCACCGCAGGTAACTCAATCTGCTAATAGCCAGATATTAAATCCATTGCAGAGAAGTAACAAGCTCCCCCAATTGGTCCAAAGCATCATCAATTAATGGCAAGGTGTATGAGTCCTTTTTTGTAATGCTGTTGAGCATGTGGTAGTCTATTACTACCCAGTTGGTACCATCCTTCTTTTGACAATTGGGGCAGGGGAAGCCCATGGGCTCTTCGATGGTTCAAGCATTCCTTTCTCCAACAGTTTATTGATTTCTGCTGTGACAACTTCTTCCACTGCTCTAGATTGGCGGATTGGCTGAGATCTGATGGGGGGATGATCCCCAGTGTCCATTCTATGGATCACTCCTTGTGCGCACCCTAAATCATGATCGTCAACAGCAAAGATCTCTTTATATTTTTAAAATAAGGCTTCCGCTTGATCTTTCTTGTTTTCTGTTAACATAATTAAATTTTCACATGGTAAAACCGCTATTACACCAAGCTGTGATTAAATAGGCAGACCAAATTCATCCAATGAACTAAACTCATGAACCAGGAGGACCTCTTCAACTGGGACGAAATGTAAATATGCAACTATTTGGTGGCGGCAGATTTGTATTGGTTTATCCTGAAGATTTGCTACCAAGACTTTGATCTCTCCATGACCAGAAGTATAATGCCTGGGGCCATGTGGGGCTCGAGCCATGATTGCTGATAGGGCCCAATGACCTCCCAATATATCCCAGCAGGCACTTCCACCTCTAACTCAGTGTTTATGATTACTTAATGTCCAGAGGGAAAAGATTTAGGGCCAGCAGCTCTAAGAGGTAGCCCTTGATATTCATAATTTTAGTGAGGAAGGGCCTGGGTCTTGCTCTTTAGTCAATGATAGCGAACTGAAACTACCCCATCACTATATGCAAGATTAATGTGACTCATGTGTACTGGATCCTTTGGCATTCCGCTGGAAGTGAATTAGAATGGGATTCACTGACCCAAAATTTCAAATGTCTCCGCTGTCATATCAACAAAAGCCCCAAAGTGGCGCATAAAAGCGGTTCCAATTAACAGGTCATGGATATTGTTCAATAACACTATAGCTGGGGCTAAAATGACAATTGACCTAAAATGCAAGGGTAGCGCGCTGTATGTTCCTTCAGAGACTGTGCTTTCCGCGCCTGCATTCCCATACACCAATGATGCTCCATGTCAGGCATTAATGCCATCTTGACACCAACTTTGTGGACACTATGTTGATTGGGGCACCCATATCAATTATTGCGCAAACTCAAGTTTTTGCTATGACAGTGTCACAGTAAGTACACTCAGAGTAAGATGCATCTGATTGTTTTAAAGTATGTACATTTAACAGATCTCTTTTTTCAAGGAAGCTCATAATACCCTTCCCCACTTTAGGATACTTTTAACAGTAACGTCCACAGGGAGGGCCGCGTTTACTCCTTTTAAGAGAAGAGCATCAGCTAATGGATCTGGTTCTTTGTAGAAAGATAATCGAACAATTGACAAGCATAAGGCTTTGGTTGCTCCTGGGAGCCTGCTTCCGCCATGTCCATGAATTGTGTTCATATCAGCACATTTACCCCTCCAACTGGCTGCTGATATAAAGGCATCATCATAATGAGAAACTTCTGCTGACTGTTCAGGAAAAGGTTCAGGTGAGACGTTTTGAGTCAGAATAGCGGAGGTAGAGAGTCCCATCTCTACTCTGCTCTGACTTTTAGCTGATTATACTGCTTCCATGGTAGGTACTGGACCTGACAATTATGACAACTTTTAGCCAGGTGCCCAGAGCGACCGCACAAAAAGCAACCAACCCCATAAGACCTGCGTCCTTGATTTTTGTAAAATGGGCCACCCCAAAAGTTGGGCTGGAATCAAATAGTGTAACCAGGACCCTCCCTATAGGTGAACTGCTGTTGGCAACTTGGTTGGAAGCAAGGATTGTAATGATAATAAGGCCAGGGGATGCCAACTGGACGCTGAACAGGGAGGGATAATTCCTCCAAATAAAAAAGGCTAGCAGCAAAGCCATAGGTTTCCACTCTATAGTGGGTGGAGGGAAGGTAGTGGATAGACAGCTTAGAATTTGAACAAGTTTTAAGCAAAGGTATGTCAACCTCTAAATATGGAGCCAGGGCATTAAAGAGCTCATGGTATGGTTTCATAGCAGAGGTCAACGCTATGTTTATGTCACATTAAGTTAAAATTCTTGCCCCAATTAACACATGTATTCTGCTGAAAATTGATCAGCAAACACAGTGAGGGTCTCATTATGCTAAAGCCCAATGGTTAAAAACTCAGCCTTCCGCTTTGCCATTTTTGAAGGTCCTCCAAACAACTACAGCACATTATCCTTCACTTTTTGATAGGCAATGGAACTGTTGGGAAGATATCAATAAACTTGGTTAACGCTTCTGACATCCAGGGTGGACTTTATAATTTGTCTTTATGCCGATATGAAGTTCCTTTTACTGCAAACTCAAATCGTTTAAAGAATCCATGGATGTTCCCATCGCAATCAAACGGAGGCAGCTTATCAATACAACCTTCTTGCAGAAACTCCTTCTTCCATTTAAGAACAGCGTCCAGGGCAAGCTTAAGTTCTGCATATTCAACAATTGCAATGTCTTGAGATAATTCCTTCCAAAGAAATCCTGATATGACATAACTAGTGACTGGGGAACTTTTATCAGTTTATGTGATTGATCAATGGGCCCACTGTAGTGAGCACCAATGTTATAAAACTTGTGAAATTATTGAGATATGCTGTAAGGGATTTTACAAAGGGTTCAACCCAATGATTAATAGGACCAACGATATGATGATCATTGACCTTGAACAACATAATAAACTTAATTAATAAATATGGAGTACTTGCTCCCACTATACTCTTTTTATTTAATATAATAACTACAGCGGATCCTCACAGTTCCGCTCACTCTAAACTATTAACATTCTTCTTTCTCATTCATCTCATCTTTCTTATATCATAGCGACCTCAGATGATACCACTTTCATGGCTTAGTAATTCAATTCGCCATATCTCATTGGTTCCATCAATTCTTCATTCATTAATTTCACAATTGCCTAATTCAAAGCAATCTCCCAACAACCTAATATCGCCTCATTTTGAGGCACTCAAATAATCATAGCTCATATCAAACTCTGTGGATTCCATCCATTCCGTCATATTGACTTAGTGTAAGTCTTGGGGAACGTCCCCTGGGTGGTGACTGGGCCATTTTCCCATTTCTGAGTAAAAAGGCACCAAAGAGTATGGGTGTACCCCTTGTTACTCAGGGCAATCTCGCTCACATAGTAGATGAGCGCTGGGTAACAGCTCTCCCACTTTGGATCCCATTCCCAGTACCCACACTAACCTTGGCAGAACTGTTATGAGGAATCAGTGAAATCTGCACCAAGATCACCGAAATAAAATTAATTGTAACTAATTTGAGTGGCAATCCACCAAATGCTCAGATTTCAAATGGTCAAAAAGTATGAAGACTGATCTATCAGCTGGAATGCCCAATGGTTGCAATTTAATTAACATGATGATTGGAAAAATCTCTCCCTCCAAAATCCATCAGGCATCACCCCCAATGGGCAGCTTCCTGATAACAAATTGGGTGTTGTGCCTGATGCAATGCCATTGACCAAACGAACGACTCAGTGACTGAGCATGGGTGGGTTAGGCATCCTGAACCCATTCCCAACCAAATGGGCCCACCCCTATGTGGGGTGGCCTTGGGGGATTTCTGCCGCTTGTTGGGATAAATGCCGTCACACTAACTGTCAGAAATGTAGTTGAGTCTTGGTTCAGGCGTTCGAGGTTGAACTGGCAGCAACTTGGCCTGCCACCAAATTTTGTGATGACAGTTCCCATTGAACTAACCCGCCCATTCCCAAATAATTCGCTGGTTAGGTTGAATTTGAGGGACCCTATCCCAGCTTTGTTTTCCCCAAATTGACTACTATTTAATCAGTCACATAGCACTGAGAAAATTGTTGGACAATTTTTTCCTAAATTTCCATTTAAAATTCTTCCCAAAAATTAGTTTTTACATGTTAAATATTAAGCCACCTTATCTACCAACATTTTCATACCCCTCAGGGTTAACGGCTGCATGCATCCGGTACTTTATTTTGTGCCTATATGAAATTTTGGCTCATTGGCAGTTCATGGTGAGACTCTTTTCTGGTTCCATATTCGTCATATCAGCAGCAGTGCCTCAGGCATTCTGGTTTGCTGTTCGGATGCTCTGGCATCTGAGCTAGCAGGCCAGTCTAATTCTTACTTGCTGTCCACCTGACATAATCGACCAACCATTTTTCTTAGCCATTTCCGTTTTTCTCACATGTATAGGCGCAGCAATGGTCCCTTCTTTCCAACTGAGCCAGGTTGTAAAGAAGATTATCTCTGACCACATCAGACCAACCATACTTGAGCCTCCAAAACTATACCCCATAGTTGCTGTGGCTATTTGGCCATTGTTTTCCCCAGATCCCACCACCATCTCTTTGGTATTGCTGGATTCATCCACAACTACCAAATTGGAGAACTACGCTTACTACTTAGTACCCATGAAGGTTAGCGTTGGTTCTCATCGCATCTCCTTTGAGGCCCTGGTGGACACTAAAGCCACGGAACATTTCATGAGTGTTGAATTGGAACAACAATTAAAACTGGAAATGGATGCAGGCTCCTCAGTAATGGTGGCCTCATCTGCTTATCAGCCCTCATATGTCATTCACCATCCAGTACCTTTTTCAATCCACCAGTTCATCTTCTGTGATCGCTTTTCAGCTATGCTGAACTTGGTGTTTCCGGTGATCTTAGGGGTGGGGTGGTGGCGTTGACAACCTGTGAAAATTCTTTTAGAGTCTAAAATGTTTTTGTTTATCAATGATCATTTGGAGGGAGTTTTCCTTTGTTTGGCACCCTCAAGAAGGCACAAGGTACTAACTCTATCACTACTCTAGTCACTTCTGCGGGCATTCTGGCTGATTTCCCCAAAAACTTAATGTGCTATTGGAGAATCTTCAATATGGAAAAGGCAGATCGACTGCCTAAACACACCAGGTATGACTATGGGTTTTGAACAACCGTGGAGTTGGTGAACATCAACTGTCTGTTGTATCCCCATACAGTGGAGGAAGGAGTTACACTCAATACCTGGTTGGACAATATGTTGAAAAAAGGTTGTCTATTCAAGAAAACCTCACCCGTTGCCTCCCCCATTGTCTTCGCCAAAAAAGCCGATGGTTCTCTCCATCCCTGCATGGATTATGGCCATTTGAATAAAATAACAGTTACAATCCCTACCCATTGCCTCTGGAGCAGACAATCAGTCAGGTAATCGCCAAATCCCATGTGTTCTTTAAGCTGGAGCTGGTGAACGCTTTCAATTAAATTTGGGTAATGGAAGGGCAGGAATGGTTAACAGCAATTCAGATGAAGCGCAGCATTTTCCAATTTTGGTTAATGCCTTTTGGGCTGAAGAATGCTCCCGCTACATTTCAATGGATGATTGATAATGTACTGGGTGACCCCTGGTTCACCTGTGCTGTTGCATACATTGATGATATTTTGGTTCACTCCCCAACTCCCAAACAACATGCTATCAACTTGGAAGTGCTGGTGGTCGCCTTGCATAAGGCAGGGTTGTTCCTCAAACCGTCCAAGTGTGAGTTTTATAAGGAGGAGTTCACTTTCTTTGGGAACCTGGTTTTTAAAGATGGTATCACAATCCCTCCAAATAAGTTGGATGCTATCCGGGAATGGCCAACTCTGTCTACCTAGAAACAGCTACGGAGATTCTTGGGAACCATCATTTCTTAAAAAAGTTTTCCCCGCACTCTTTCAGCTCGCCGCCCCACTCCACCCACTCACAAGGAAAAACATACCTTTTTCATTGGATGGACAAATGCCAACAGGCGTTCAAATCAATTAAAGAGGTGTTTGTATCCCCTCCCATTTTAAAACACGCTGATCCCACAAGCCATATAGCGTTGCATGTGACATGTCATCAGTAGCTGTCAGAGCAGTGTTGCTCCAGGAGCATGATGGTTTGGAACACCCAGTCACCTACTTTTCCTGAAAGTTTACCTCCACAGAGCAGTCTTAGGTTAGTTCTGACAAGGAGTTTGCAGCTGTTGCATGGGCCTTAACTCATTGGCGGTATATGTTACAGGGGGCTTGACATGAATTAATGGTTTGCATGGATCACCAGGCCCTGTTGTATCTTTGTAAACCCTAAAAATTGGCACAAAAGCAAGCCCAAACCTACCAGTACCTGTGCAGTTTCAATTTCAAATACAAATTCGTAAAAGGGGCACTACATGTACTTTCCAATTTTCTCAACTGCAGCCCTTCCCACAGTTCAACGGATCTGGAGGAAGTGGACCTCGTTACTGTGATTCCTGCCACCCAAATCTTGTCAATTGTTACCCTTGTCATTTCTTCCATCACTCTGGCCCCCAACGCTCCATTAGTTGCTCAGGTCTTAGCCAGTCAAATGGCCTGCCCTGAGGGCGTGGAGTTGATTGAGCAGTTATCTCACCAAAAGCTTAAACACTCCCTATATTCACTGAAGGAGGGCTTTTCTATTATAGATCTCACTTTTGGGTTCCCCCCTCTTTGCAAAATGAGGTATTTCGCGCCCATCATGACCCCCCACGGTTGGTCACCTTGGTTCCAAGAAATGCATCAATTTAATCAAACAGACCCACAATTAAGCAGGTTTGACAAAAGAAGTTCTGGGCTAGATCGCCTATTGTGTTACTTGTGCTAGGGCCAAGTTGGATTTCTCTGGCAAAAATGGCCTCCTTCACCCCTTACAGCAGGTGGAGGGTCCATGGACATCGGTGTCTGTGGATTTTATTGTCGAGCTCCCCTGTTTTAATGGGTTCACAGCGGTGATGGTAGTGGTTGATCGCTTTAAAAAATTCTCCCTTTTTATCCCCTGCACTTCCACGATTATGTCCAAAGAAACTGCCCACCTTTTCGTACACCATGTGCTTTTGATGTTTGGTCTTTCCCAGGAAATCATCAGCGACCATGGTTCCCAGTTCACCGCGCAGTTTTGGAGTGAACTCCTATCAATCCTGAAAATATCCCCCTGTCGCTTTACAGCATAGCATCCTCAGTCTGATGGCCAGACCAAGCGGGTCAATCAAGTCCTTGAACAGTACTTGCGTTGCTATGCTACAGCCGCGCAGGATACTTGGGCTGATGATCTCCCCCTAACTCAATTCACGTACAATAATGTCACTCACACGTCCATGGGGTTTTCCCCTTATGAGTAACATTGGGTCATAATCCTTCATTTTTGGTTGGACCGTGCTTGCAGCCAGAGGTTCAAGCTGCCGCGGACCATGCTGCTCATATTAGATCAATGTAAGGCTTAGTGTGGGAACACCTCACCAAAGCTATAGATGACTACAAGCAGTTCACAGATTGGAAGTGTCTTCCAGGTCACAAGTTTATGAAGGTCTCTTACATTATGCTTGACACCCGTCACTTAAAAATTCAGGCCCCTTCCCACAAATTCGCCAGCAAACATTCTGGACCCCATTTGGTGGAGGAGGTATTGGGTAATGGGACGTTCTGAATAAAGCTCCCCACGCATTGGAAGCAGCATCCCGTTTTCCATGTTTCCCTGATGTCGCCCTTCAAGGATGCAATTCCCATGGAACTAGAACTAATAATCATCAATAATGAAGAGGAGGCTGAGGTAGAAGCTATCCTGGCATCCCGGAAATCCTTTCATTACATACAATATCTCAGTGCCTGGAAAGGGTATCTGGCCTATGAAAACAGTTGGGTCAAGGCGCGTAATTGTGCGAATTGCATGGATCTGGTTGATGCTTTCCATTTTATCCCACCCTGAAGCTCCCCATCCCCCCTAAAAAAGTCGCGACTAATATGGCAATCAAATTACCCAAAGCGCACAATAATGCGGCTCTCATGCAGTTCCCCAGTGGTGGGATCCTTCCTTTGGGAAAAGTAAAGGGTATTTTAGTCCTGGGGAACGTCCCCTGGGTGTTGACTGGGCCATTTTCCCATTTCTGAGTAAAAAGGCACCAAAGAGGATGGGTGTACCCCTTGTTACTCAGGGCAATCTCGCTCACACAGTAGATGAGCGCTGGGTAACAGCTCTCCCACTTTGGATCCCATTCCCAGTACCCACACTAACCTTGGCAGAACTGTTATGAGGAATCAGTGAAATCTGCACCAAGATCACCGAAATAAAATTAATTGTAACTAATTTGAGTGGCAATCCACCAAATGCTCAGATTTCAAATGGTCAAAAAAGTATGAAGACTGATCTATCAGCTGGAATGCCCAATGGTTGCAATTTAATTAACATGATGATTGGAAAAATCTCTCCCCTCCAAAATCCATCAGGCATCACCCCCAATGGGCAGCTTCCTGATAACAAATTGGGTGTTGTGCCTGATGCAATGCCATTGACCAAACGAACGACTCAGTGACTGAGCATGGGTGTGTTAGGCATCCTGAACCCATTCCCAACCAAATGGGCCCACCCCTATGTGGGGTGGCCTTGGGGGATTCCTGCCGCTTGTTGGGATAAATGCCGTCACACTAACTGTCAGAAATGT
The DNA here is from genome assembly GCA_022478985.1 of Massospora cicadina. NCBI lineage: Eukaryota > Fungi > Entomophthoromycota > Entomophthoromycetes > Entomophthorales > Entomophthoraceae > Massospora > Massospora cicadina. The sequence continues at coordinate 17,451 of JAKSZP010015207.1, forward strand.
AGTTGAGTCTTGGTTCAAGCGTTCGAGGTTGAACTGGCAGCAACTTGGCCTGCCACCAAATTTTGTGATGACAGTTCCCATTGAACTAACCCGCCCATTCCCAAATAATTCTCTGGTTAGGTTGAATTTGAGGGACCCTATCCCAGCTTTGTTTTCCCCAAATTGACTACTATTTAATCAGTCACATAGCACTGAGAAAATTGTTGGACAATTTTTTTTCCTAAATTTCCATTTAAAATTCTTCCCAAAAATTAGTTTTTACATGTTAAATATTAAGCCACCTTATCTACCAACATTTTCATACCCCTCGGGGTTAATGGCTGCATGCATCTGGTACTTTATTTTGTGCCTATATGAAATTTTGGCTCATTGGCAGTTCATGGTGAGACTCTTTTCTGGTTCCATATTCGTCATATCAGCAGCAGTGCCTCAGGCATTCTGGTTTGCTGTTCGGATGCTCTGGCATCTGAGCTAGCAGGCCAGTCTAATTCTTACTTGCTGTCCGCTTGACATTGAGGATGTCTAATGACAGAATCCTAGCCAGGATGGGTAAGACCATTGCTGATTAGACGAGGAAGGGTGATTCAATGGCAATGGCTGCCATTTCATTAAAGAGGTGTCAACCAAGGGTTAGGCAGCCGAATCCCCTACTATATAGTTCCCTAGATTTACTATAATAAAAAACATTATCTAATAAAGTATTATAATAAACAGTTTTATTATCAATTTGTTGTATAGTTAGACTATCAGCTTCTATTGTGTCATTCTATCTCAAGGATATTATTGCAGAAGGCAATAATTGGAAGACTCTCAGAGAGAAGAGTAAAGATCCAAGTGGGGATCTAGAGACAAAGGAACCACAATCAGAGAGAGCTGTCAACTGTGTGTTAGGCTGAGAGAGACTGTCACTGGGGTATCTTAATTAAGATCGAGTGGATAAGAGTATAGGGAACGAATCCCTACAAGTTCAACTTCATGAGTAAATAATCATAAATACTGGGCAAGCGTTGGGCTGAATAATAGTTCAATCTCAACTACGGATAATAGTCTTCATACTATTATTGATTAATACATTCTATACATGATGAAGTGCATGAGGAAATCGAACCTGTGCAGTAAAAAGGTTACTGGGTTGATGGCTGATAATCAATCCTAATTAAATTTTTACACTGGGGCACCAGCAAACTTGCACCTACCAGGATCTATGTGGGCTTTACTTCAGGTACAAATTTATAAAGGGCCCCCTGAACGTTTTGCTGGGCATGCTTAGTCAAAACCCCTCCCTGTCACTGGATGGTGGGGAGGACCCGCTAGATCTCATTACTGTAGTGCCCCCCTCCAAAATCCTCTCCTTTGCCCCCCTACAGTAGCTTTTGCTGACCTGGCCCTGGACGCCCCAATCCTCCTCCACATCCTTGCTTCCCAAACCTGTTGCCCAGAAGGAATAAAATTTTATGCTGGCTTAGAGTATATGATTCAGAAGTGAGCTCCATATATTTTTCAGGATGGAACAATATGGTTTTGTGATTAATTTTGGGTCCACACTCACTACATAGCCATGTTATTGAGGGGCATCATGTTCCCCCACAGTTGGGAGCCCCAGCATCAAGAAGTGTGCGGATCTCATCAAAAGAACATACAACTGGCCTGGGACCTCAAAGTTATTCCCACCTGGATTTCCCGTTGTGTCACCTATTCTCAGGAAAAGTCTGATTATTCCAGTAAGAAGGGGTTGTTACACCCTCTGCAGCAGGCTGAGGGCCCATGGACCTCAGTCTTAGTGGACTTCATCATGGAGCTCCCACCCTCATGTGTCTTGGATGCTATTATGGTAGTTGTATACCAATTTACCAATTTGTGCTCTTTATCCCCTGCCTCTCAGCTATTACTATGGTGGAGACCGCGTGTTTGTTTGTCAGCCACGTCTTTGCCATGTTTAGTTTCCCAAAGAGTTAGTGAATAATAGGGGCCCCAGTTCACTGCACAGTTTCTGGGAGTAGTTGTTAACCCTCCTCAGAATTAAACCCTGCAGATCCACCGCCTACAACTACCATTCTTATAAGCAGACTGAGTGGTGAACCAGGAACTGGAGCAGTACCTGTGCTGTTATGCTATGGTCTTACAAGACACCTGGGCCAAGGATCTTCCCCTTTCACAGAATTTCATAAAACAATTCCCTCTACTCCTCAACCAATTTCTCCCCCTTTGAGGCCACCATGAGTATAACCCATCCTTCCAAATTAGTTCCCAACTCTCCTCAGCAGTTCCCGTAGCTGAGGAACATGTAAGCTCACTCCACGAGACACATAAACTGGTCCATGAACATTTGATGAAGTATATTGAGGACTACAAGAAGTTCGTTAATTACAAGTGCCTTCATGAACATGAGATCAAAGTCAGCTCCCTCATCATGCTAGACACCCGCAACCTCCCCCTGACAGCTCCCATCAAAAATCTATAGTCCAATTGCTCAGGACCCTTCAAGGTTGAGAAGGATTTGGGCTTTTAGGCCTGCTGTTTGAAACTGCCTGTGCAATGAAAGCAGCATAATCTCTTCCTTACCTCTCTCTTAACCCCCTTCAAGGGGGCAAGGCCAATCTCTCTAGAGCCCAATGTCATTGGGGACTCCCAGGAAGTGAGATTGGAGGCTATTCTGGCTTCCCGGAGGTCCCACTGATCTGTTCAATACCTGGTCGCCTTGAAAGGCTACCCCTCATATGAGAACAGTTGGGTGAGTGCACGTAATTTTGAAAACTGTAAAGAGCTGGTAGAGGAATTCCACACATCCCACCCTGCAGCCCCCCATCCCACCTATAAGATCGCTGCCATCCTTGCCATAAAGCTCCCAGAGGGGCACAAAAATTATTCCCTGGTCCATGCCCCAGGTGGGATAATCCTCCCAGTCTAAAAAAAAGGGTAGTGTAAGTCCTGGAGACCAGCCCCTACACCTGGATAAAGAGAAATACCCCTTCAGGACAAAAAGGGGCCCTAAGGCCCAAGTAAACCCCCTGGCACAGTTGAGAATCTTGGTGCATGTGGTAGATGAGCGCTGGGTGAATGATCTTCCCCCAAAGAATGCCCTGTTCCCACCTATTCTCCCTCCTCAACCTAGTTGGAGTTGATAGAGGGGGTCTGTAGAGAGTTTGTGCAATCCAGGGGACATGGGCAGGCCGTTGGGACTTCCCACTCCCTGGGTGAATTATGTCAAAATTTTGAAAAAAAATGATTGTGACAACCTTGGGGTCTGGTCTACAAATTCTGGCATGAGGAGCTGGTCTGGACTTGCCAGTGTCAAAAAATAGAATTAGGGCACAATACAGATCTTGGACCAGGCATCAAATGACTAGCACCAGCCACCTCAACTTTCCAGGATAGTTCCAGGAAGCTCAGATCATGTGAATAGCCCAATCCAGATGCTGGACTGGGTCTCAAAAAACTCAGCTCAGCTGCCACAGTTCTCCAGGATAAATCTGGGAAATCTGAATCATGTCAGTAGGCTGAATCGGATGGTCAGGGCCCAGATTGGCAACCTTGACCTGGCTTGGGCCCAAAATATGGAAAAATATATAAAAGTTTTAATTTTTGCTAGGAATCAAGAATCCCCCCACCCCCTACCACCAGCCAACCAGATCCCATCACCAACCCCCAGATGACCAATCCTGTAACACATCCCACAAGCAAATCTCACAATACTTATTAAAACAACGGCCCCTGAGCAAGGGCCGTTGTCAGTTCATTCTCTTACTTTCTTGCGCTTTGAGCCCAATAAAACCACATATACATTACTCATCTTGCTGTGGCCTCCATCCATCCTATTTTATATATTTAAAAATTCTGCTGATCAATCAAGCGAAGTGCACTGCCATCCAGATCCTCCTTCCAATGCTCACCAATTGGTTTATCTATCAATCAACCACACCACCCAGTGCTGCATCATAAAGTTTTAAACCAGCTCACCCACAATGATGGTACTGCTTCCTCATCCATTATTGTGCATCTGTCAGTAAAAACTAACTCCCCGTTCTGCTGTTGGCTTCCTGGAAATAAATTCCTAATTAAAACAGCGTCAGAGCAGCCTTGCTCCGCCATTTATGGAGTTGAGACCCCTACCTGACCCATTGGCAATGGCCTCACTCACCTGTGGGGTCTGGAGTGCCCCGCTCAGGGAGATCTCAGCACCAACCCTCCATGCAGTCCACTACCTCCCCCTACTCTTACCAGTGATTGTGTGGCAGGCCTTATGATGCCCCTTGTTAGCTTGAAATTTTAACCATTTACACCCAAAGGCCAACAATTGCAAACCCTGGAAGAGGAGTTGTCTTCCCTGCCTCCCTCGCCCTTAAGGGTTGCCTCCACAAGGCTTGCGGTTGCCCCCATTGAAACCATTTGGTTTGCTCTGGGAACCAATGGTACATTGTTAAACTTTTGCTTCCTTCACGTTCCCAAGAGAATCCCACTTTTACAAGTCTCCTGTACTGCTGTGCCCATGAGGTTAGAATTTATGGGTTTTTGGATGCTCTCTGGTGCTTTGCACCCTGAATTTCAACAATATGTTCAGGAGAAATTCAATCGCTACTGCTAAAATAACTACTTTTGAGATGACTTTACCAACCATTTATATAAAAATAATAAGGCCATAAAATACTAAAAAGCTGGTTTTTATATAGTTTAAGTGATTGACAGGTTTATAACAAAAACCTGTTACAATATACTGCTTAGTATTTAATTTAACTCAGGCTCAGACTGAGATAAGAATAATTTGATGTTAACTTCAAGCCTATTTAGGAAATATGGGTTGTAAACCTATCAGAGCTTTTGAACTCACCTCATTTACTGTAACAGCTGATGGAGGGTCAATTGTAGGCAAGATATTTTATGGGGTAATGATTTGATATATTAACTAATCACCATGTTATAAAATAGTTGCACCTTGGGAGACACACACCAAGCCTATAAAAGGGGGTGGCTCCTGTTTAGGTGCTTGAAATTAACTAGAAGTGATCCAGGGAGGAACCTCCAATAGACTCCCATAATTCGCTGCATAGTCAGTGAAATTTGCTTACCCAAAGGCATGCTATTTGGCCAAATAATATTAGTAAATTTATTGCCCCAATTAAAGGGTTCCACCAAAAATTGGCCAGGGTCTTTTGGCTGATTTTGTCCTTATTCTCGTCCTTATTTTGAACTGGAACATTATTTTTACATAATTGACTTGGTATTGTCCAACATTAACCCCTTCAAGAGTGTTAGGGGAAAATTAAAGGCGCAATAACCAGTCATGGACGCAGTTAACAGTAACTCTTGTATCCAGAGATTTTATAGAGTACTCATCCCCTCGCTTATAAATGACAACAAAAGGGCCTTCCAAGATAGACCTGAGCTTCTCACTTCTGGGAGTGATACAATTATGGGAGTATATCACCAAGTCTGACAATTGGAAGGTAGGTAGAGGGGGCCAAAGCTCATTAGCTGCTTGACCCTCTTTGGTGACTGTCTTTGCCAAGTTGATCATCATTTCTGATTGCAACTGGATGAAGTGCTGGGCTAACTTCTTCATAGCTTGCTCAGGAGTAGTCTTATCAAAAAGAATCTTTGTCTAGTAATGCTGGAACCCTGGGTTCTCGCCCATATAATACTTGAAATGGCAACATTTTAAAGATCCGGTGATAGCTGATAAAGTGAGCCATGAGAGCACTGGTTATGTAAAGATCCCATTGAAGTGGGTCAGAAGTGGCCATTTTTTGTAAAATAGAGACCAGGGTCCCATTGGTCTTTCCACAGTACCATTGGTCGAGGGGTTATAGGGAGACAAGAAAAGCTGCTGTGTTCCCATGGTTTTGACAAGGATCTTCACCACTATGGAGATAAAAATTCCCCACTGTCACAGAGCAGGACCTGGGGACAACCATGGCAAGGAAATATATTGATGAAGGAACGTGGCCGTGGCTTTGGCAGTTTGAGCAGGAAGAGCTATAGCCTTAACCCATTTAGTAAAAGATCAAATCTGACCAAGATATAATGTTTGTTACCAGTGGTCTGAGGTAGAGGGCATACCACATCTAGACTTATGGTGTAAAAGGGTTGTTGAGGCGTAGTGGGATGATACTGATACCTGGTCTTATAAAGTTATTTCTACTTTCAGATCAGACATACATCCAGGACTTCAGATATGGCCTCCATGATGCCCTCCCATTAATGTTGCTCTTTAACCCACTCATGGGTTTTCCGTACTCTGCTATTCCCTAGAGGGGTATGAGACTCCAAAATCACGGGTACTTGATCTGATGGTCTGAGATAGGGAAACCAATTCACCCTTATTTTTCTTATACAAATTCCCACTTTCCACCTTGGTGTTTTGAGAGTGTGAGATAATGTTTTCGTGATGGGTTCATCCTCGTCTTCCCAGGCATTGGGGATCATAAGGAGGTTGTGAAGCCTCTCATCTTCACTGTTGCCCTGTGAAGGATAGTCAATTAAGTCAAACCATCAACGTTCATATGGTGGGTTCTAGCTCAGTGCTCAATCTTCATATTTTAGTGTTAGAGCTTTAAGGCCCAGCGAGTCAAACGCATATTTAGATCCTTCATAACTTGTAACCACTTCAGGGAGGCGTGGTCAGTGACCACAGTGAAGGAAGTTCCATATTAGAAAGGGCGATAATATCTTACAGCCAGCAGGACCGCAAAGCACTCTTTCTCAGTGACTCTATAATTATGTTCAGCCTTTGATTAAGTATTGCTGAATAGGAGACGGGGTGATCCACGCCATTAGCATCCAGTTGATCTAAAATGGCCCCAACCGTGTAGTTGGAGGTATCTGTAAACAAGAGGAATGATTTACCATAATCAGGGTGGCGCAGGATTGGACGCTTTTGCAACAACTGCTTTAGTGTCTCAAAGGCGGCCTGTTGTTCAGCTCCTAAATGAAAAGGGACATTCTTAGCCAATAGCCGGACAAGAGACTCACTTAGTTGGGCGAACTTGAGAATAAATTGGTGGTAATACTCCATCATACCCAAGTATACCTGGATATCACGCAGGGTTTTGGGAGCAGTCATTTTGATTATGGCCTCAGTTTTGTCTTGGAGGGTTTGAATCCCTTCCTGTGAAATGGCGTCTCCAGGAAATCTAATTTCCTCTGTAAAAAAAGCACTTGGAGGACTTTAACTTGATATTGCCCTCACTTAAGCGCTGTAATACTGCCTTCAGGTGAGAGAGATGTTTGTTAAAGGTTATTGAGAACATCATAATGTCATCAAGATAAACAATGATGCAACTTAACTTCAGATCCTGCAAGATGTGGTCCATGACTTGTTGGAAAGTTGTGGGGGAATTGCATAACCCTTGAGTAGTGGGTAGGTTGAAGAACCTCACTGCGAATAAGAGCATTTCTCCTGATCTTGGGGAAAAAGGTCCATTTGCAAATAGCCGCTAGCCAGTTCCATGGCTGAAAAGAACTTAGAACCAAATAGTTGAGATAGGGCATTGTCAATTAGGGGGATAGGATAATTACCATCTTGGTGAGGTTGTTCATTTTATGGTAGTCCATAAATACCCAATGACTTCTGTTTTTCTTTTTTATCAGTAGAAGCGGGGATGGCCAAGGGCTTTGGGACTGCACCAACCCAGCGTCCAACAACTGTTTTAGCTCAGTCTGCATCTGCACCTCATCAATTTTGATTTATGGTAGGGTGTAGATAGGATGGGATAAGCATCCTTAACGTCAATAGTGTGAGTCCAACCCTTCATGTGCTCATAGTCAGTATCAGAGGTAGAGAAGATATCGCTATAGGACTCCAATAAACTATGAATTTTATTAAGCTCTGCAAGGGTTAGATCATCATTATTTGAACAGTGGGCAAAGTAAATAACGATTGATCAAAAGTTGGGCCCATATCCGCCATAGATCCAATACAATGAACTTGCTTTATTTCCTCAAGAGGAATTAGCAGGCTTCTTCTGATCTCCTGATGCTTTTTTACGACTATGTCCTCTGTAATGAGATTCTCCAACAGAAAAGAGATTGGTCGCTAATTAGCTGAGTCTAGCACGCCTGTAAAGACTCTAGGCTCAAGAGGGCTAACTCCATCAATGTTGATTAGGTGCAATAGACAGTTGTGGGGAATTTTAATGGTAATCTTCATGTCAACTACTCACTGTTCACCCGCCTTGATTACTACCTCTTCATACGCATAGAAAGGGATACCCTCGAGAGCATCCACTGTATGAGGCAAAATCTTGGTGTTGCGTCTTGCCGTTGTATATGTGTAGGGATAAGGCGGAGGATAGGTACTCAACAGTTCAAGCATAATCTTTTTTATCGAGCTCTTCATTGGTTAGAATTATAGGAACCCCATAGTTTATCAGGGAGAGATACCCCTGCTTCAAATTATTAAATCTTCATATTCGAGCATAAACTGGTTCCTGATATGTAGATCGTATGTATTATTAAACAAGGCCACCGCTGGAGCCAACAAGATAAGCTTCCCAAAATGAATGGGCAGAGAAAACTATGCCCCAATGGCGCAGGTGTTGTTTGGGCCTGCAGTTCCAACATCTTGCATGTAGTCAAGGTCAGGGGCCAGCTTAATTTTCTTAATGAGCTTGGTTAAAACAATGTTCACAGAGGACTCAGTGTTGAGGATAGCCCGTACCCGCACTCCAAAAACAACGACCTTCACTTTAGTTAAAGTTCCACTAAGGTGGGGGGAAGAGTGAGGACTCCTTTAGATGGAAAGTGGAGGCAAGTCATTTGGCAGTTTCAGGGTATTTCTCCTGGCTTAAACTATAGGGTATGAACACAGTGAGTAGATCAGATTAGCAGGCAATGAGCTAGTCAGCGTCACTGGCAGTGTCAATAATCGCAAGACCCCTCAACACTTGTTGGAGATAAGTTTGGTGGGGGATCTTAGCCCAATCCACTCTCTTTGGGTTCAATTGATCAGGTATCTCCACTTCACATGGGGCTCCTAAAACTTAATGACCCATATCTTCGCCACCACCTTCAGATTCATCATCAGAGGGGTTATCAATGCATGTTAGGGAGCCCATAGGGGGTGAGGTAGATTCAGGACTTCCCTTATGGGATGAAAGGTCCTGGGGTTGCTCCTCCACCTTATTAACTTTTGGGGAGGCGTTAAAATTGTCACAGGTCGACTTTTGACCTTCAAAGTAGGGTAGTTTGTGCTGCTTTATGGAGACAGGTTTCAGACTAGAGTTAGCTGGATGAGAGGTTGAAGGCGATAGCGTCGTTGAGGTTGATGCTTTAACTATGCCAGCTTTAGGTCGATCAGTAGCTGTGTGATTATGTGAAACAGGCGGTTTAGCTTTTGTGATCTGGTCATTTAACCCATTGTCAGTGGGGCAATTAGCATCCAAGGAAGGGGTTTAGGCTTAGGATCAAGCTTTGTAACCACTTGAGAGGTTACTCTGGAGAAAAAGATGGTCAAGGCAAAGGAACAACTACTTTCACCAACTGGGTTTTTTGAGCTGAAGACAAAAGGGAGCACTGCCCCATCACAGCCATTACCATCTGATTATTGTTATAAAAAAAGAAGCAGTTTGTGATGGCAACTCCACAGGAGCAGGTTTCCAGAAGGAATCAGCCATAGTATAGGCTAAATTAGTCGGCATAGATGCTTATCACAGAGACCCTTGCATAGGGTAAAGTACATAGATATCAGCCACCCCTAGCAAGGCTTCCTTGATATTTTGCACATTTTGAAATAGCGCTTTATGGAAGAGAGATGAATTGCCAAGGAGGGATGGAACGCCAAACCAGCCAAGATAGCTGCAATAGAATCTTCTAGTGGTAGCATTTTTGTAAGCAGTAAAGGTTAAGCTTTAATGTAAAAAGCGAGCAGCAAAAGAGGTGATTGATTCTCCCAGTTGCAGGCTAGGGCACATAAAGGCCTGTTTTTGCCTGTTCAAACTTTGTAGGGAGCCGAATTCCTCAGTGAGTACTTGCTTCACCTCCGCCCAGGTGCTGAGGATGTCCATGTGTGAAAGCATTATCTCTTGAGCTCCATGACAAAGCAGGGAAGGAGGTACTTAATTTTAAGATGGTCCGTTGCCCCTTCCATAGCAACTTCATACATAAAGAGGAAAGAAGCAACACTTCCCTCACCTGGGGTAACCTTTTCCTTAAAAGGGGGTTTATGGAATGAGTGCTGCTCGAGCCTTTTGAGGCGAGACAAAGCACTGGCTAGCTGGAGCTCAAGGGTGGCTAGACGAGGGTTTATTTCCGTGAGGAGGTCATGAGGTTTACTGGCCCCACCTACCTCCATTTTGTTGTTGTTTTTTTTGTAACGTACAGATTCCCATGTAGTGAGCACCAATTTTTGGAATTCAGGGTTTTTTGAATGCTTGCTGGTGCTTTGCACCCTGAATACCAACAATATGTGCAGGAGAAATTCAATCTCTACTGCTAAAATAACTACTTTTGAGAGGACTTTACCAACCATTTATATAAAACTAATAAAACCTCATTAATAAAAAATCTGGTTTTTAAAGTTTATTAGTGAGCGCAATGGGTTTAAAAGAGAACCCTGTTACAATCTACTGCTTAGTATTTGAATTAACTTAGGCTCAGACTGAGATAAGCATAATTTAATGTTAACTTTGAGCCTATTTAGGAAATATGGTTTGTAAACTAATCAGAGCTTTCAAACTCACCTCGCTTTGCTAAAATGGCGGATGGAAGGTCATTGTAGACAAGATGAACCCGTGTGGTTATGATTTGATATATTTTAGCTGATCACAGTAAGAGAAAATAGTTTCACCTTGTGAGACCCCCACCAAGCCTAAAAAAGGGGGTGGTCTCCGCTTAGATGCTTGAAATGAACTAGAAGTGGGATGGGGAGGAACCTCTAATGGACTCCCCTGACTTCGCCGCTTAGACAGGGAAATTTCTTACCCAAACTCGTGCTAATTGGCCAATTATTGTTTACAAATGTATTGCCCCAATTCAAAGAGTTCCACCAGTAATCAGCCAGGGTCTTTTGGCCAATTTCATCCATAATTTCGTTCTTATTTTGAACTGGAGCACTCTTTTTACATAATTGGACTTGTAATTGTCTGACACATGGCATTCTGGGCTCTCCACTGGTTGCTCACACACCCTGATTGGGAGCCTAGTCTAATTCTTAACATCTGAATTATGACAGGAGGGGGCCAAAGGGCCCAACGTTGCACTGGATCCTGTAGATAATTTCATGGAAATAATGGCCAATGTTGTTAAAGATCTACCAGAAGAGGTCCACACAAAGGTTTGATTAGTAACCATAAATATAAAAACTTAAATGAATGAGGAAATTTTTTATTAAAGGAAGACAACCAACGAGGAAATTTGGTCTTGGGAACTATACTTTAAGCAAGGGGAGACAAGTCGTTAATTGGGGTTATGGTTTAAAGCCTAAACAAACCAATTGGTGCACTCCACTATCGACCAGGGTATTGTAACTCAAGATCAAACAAATTCAAGTGATTTATCACAAGCTGAGCCATCCCAATTTGGAAATGTTATAATTTGAATGGGTTTCACTCCCGTTTTCCAAGCAACTGAACCAAAATTTCGTTGTTAAGAAGGTAATTAGTCCGTTTTAACGCCACTTCCATAACACAAGGCTGGACGTCACGCACTTCATCTGGACCAACCAGGACATAACTGGCCTGCACCCAGCGTTGGTCCAAGGTGTTCTTTAAGCCAGGGAGGTCCTGAAGCTTAATCTTTTTGGACTCCTAACGTCCAGCCTTGTCTTGGCAGTTGGTAACATCAATGAAGTCATGTAAACATGACATTACCCTCTCCTCCTTTTTGGGATCCACCCCTCCAGTGACAATCACAAAAAAGTTTTTATGGACAGGGGCCAAAACCATGGCAGCGATTTCTTGCTTACTTGGATACTGCAGCCTCAAGGAAACGCTTGTGGGATGCTTCAATTAGATCTTGGGCATGAGCACAGTCACGCGCTGGTACCCACCTGTTTTCCGCTGTGTCAAATCACTTCCAGAATACAAGATACTCAAGCCTTCTTCTAACCCTTAGGACTTTACTAATTCTTCCAATTCCCACTCTGGCGCTCCATCCACGAGTTAAGCCTCAGGAGTCTCTGGTGGGGGCCCTCAAGCAACGTAATCTTACTTTCATGAAATACTGAAAAGATTCAGAATGAGGGGGTGAGATACAACTGGTATGAGGTATGGCCCACCTTTCTGACAACGCGGTAAGGCTCAATCCTCTTTGATCTCAGTTTTTTGCATGGTTGCTTGATTGGGATGTTTTAGCATCCAGAATCACAATATCTCCTTCCTTGTACACTGGAACAACTTGTCTTTTAAAGTCAGCATTCTCCTTGTAAGCTTGCATGACTGCATCAAAACTGGTGCTCACCCCATGGTGTACTTTCTTGATTATTTTTTCAAAGTCCACCACCGCTTCCACCTTGGATCCACAGCTGAGCTCCATGTTAAAGGTGGGGTTTAAACCATAGTTGGCGAAGAAAGAGGAACAACCAATTGGTGCATGTTGGCGTTGTTAAACTGAATTGGGCCATGGGGAGATGGGAAACCCCATTATGAATCGTCTGAGGCAGTGTAACACCACAGGAACTGCTCCAAGCACTAGACCACTCATTCAGTCTGCCCAACTGATTGGGGATGATAGGCAGTTAAATGGCAGGATCTGAAGAGCCTTACACAACTTCCCAAAAGATGGAGGTAAATTGGGGTCCACAATCACTAATTATTTCTTGGGGGACCCTTGAAGCGCAAACACATGAGTGATGAATAGCCTAACTATCTCAGCTGTAGTTACAGTTGCTCTGCAGGGAATAAAGTGGGCGAACTTCTTAAAATGGTCTACCATTACCATGATGGCATCGTAGCCATCAGAGACAGGTAATTCCAGAATAAAATCTACCAATAACGAAGTACAAGGCCCTTCAACCTTTTGGACTGGTACTAACAACCCTTCAAGTGGCTAATGATTCAGTTTCATTTGGTTTCAGACCAGGCACTCTAAATAAAACCTGGCAACCTGCGCAGCCAACCCCTTTCAATTGTTAGTGTGGCAAATTAGCTCCAGAGTCTTCGCCTTTTCAGGATGAGAAAAGGTAATTCCGTCATGATAGTCACTGATGATTTCCAGGCGAAGTGGTCCAGAGGGAGCTCATAGGCGCCCCTGAAACCACACCATCTCATCCTTCACGTGGTAACCCCTGGTAATGTCCTACTGATTCAACGCTCTAGGCAAGGACCATAGTATGTTCATTTTTTAAAGGCTGTGAAAGGACTACTTTTCTGAACATACCATATTCCTCCGAATTTTCCAGTGGAGCAAGCTTGGGATGTGGGCTGAGGGAGAGGAAGTTTAGGCACAATCTTGGCAAATGGAATCATCAAATGGGTATTATGCACCTCTACCTACTTAGGATTGGGATCTAGTGCAGGGTTGAGGCTCAAAGCGTCCGCCAACCATTCTCCTTGCCCTTAGTAAACTTATAAAAACACAAATTGGGCTAGGGTCTAATGTCAGCAGGTTTGTCGTGGGGTCAATACATGAGGAGTGTGGTAGTACAACAAGGCACTGTAATCTGTACATATGCGGAAGGGTTGGGATGAGCCATGCAAATGATGACACTAATAAGTCAGCGCCTCAACCACTGCTAGTAACTCTTTGTCATATACAGCATAGTTTAACTCAGGCAGTGACCTCTTTCTGGAAAAATATCCAACCAGATGCTCAAAACTCGTCTTTGCCTACTTGTAACAAGGCAGCCGCTATGGCGAAGTTGGAGGCATCAGAAGCCACAATAAACTCTTTTGTGTGGTCTACATGGCAAATGACGGACGTGGACAATAAGGTGCACTTTGCCGCTTGGAATGCATCCTGCAAAGTTGTAAACCACTGGATTACTTTTGCCCCACCTGCCTTATACAGGGACACCGCCACTTCAGAAAGATTTGGTGTGAATTTCTTAAGAAATATAAAAACCCAAAAATCTCCTCTATTCCTTAACTGAAGTTAGGGTGAGCCACTCAAAAATCGCCTTCTCCTTGTCTGGAGTTATCGTGTTGCCTTGATCAAACATTAAGTTGCCCAGGAAGGTGACCTGGGACTTAAAGAACTCACACTTACTGATTATCAGCGTGATGTTGGCTTTTAAACTCTCCATCACTTGCAATAAATGTATAGCATGGGACTCATGATCATGTGAAAACACCAGGGTATCATATATGTAAGCCACCGTGCACACACCAAGCAGGTCCCCCAAAGCCACATCTATATGGTGTTGAAAGATAGCTCGGGCTTTTTCAGCCCAAAGGGCATACCTCAAAACTGGAAATTTCCTTTTTGGGTGTAGAACGCGGTTAGCCACTACTGGCCTTTCATAATCCGGATCTTATTGAATTCATTTATGCAGTCCAGTTTGAAGAAGACTTTTTCATTCTCAACATAGCGAGCCATATGAGAATCCAACGGGATGGGATGCAAGTCTGGTATTGTGAGTTTGTTGAGATTCCCATAGTCTACACATGGGCGTAAGGTACCATCTGACTTTTCCACAAAGAGAAGTGGAGAGCACACCTGGGAGGTACACTGAAATATTGCGCCTTTAGCTAACATCTCTGTAACCCACACATATAAGGCCGCTTCCTCCCATACAGTCAAAGTGTAGATGGGAGAAGATATACGCACCAGATCAACGGTGAGCTTGGCCTTACAATCAAACTCTGAATGAGCTTGTAATACATTGGCTGAGGCTGCATCAGATTAAAATTCCAGCCCCTCCAAATGGGAATGTAAAAGTACCTCTAGAGATGGCTTCAGAAATGGGGCAAGACTGAGAGTGTGAATATTGGGCCAATGGGGAAGATCGCCCGGAGAGTTTGCTTCATACAAAGGAACAATTAATTCATGACATTCTTTGATGTTAAGGACAGTGTTGCAAAATCGACCCTGGGCACCACTAGTGTGCCAGGCCAACCAATATGAAGACTGGTAAATTTTTGCTATTTTTCCTTCATTGGCGTACTAACCACTACAAGTCCTGCGTCCAACCCTCCAACTAACCACCAATGGCTTCGCTTTTAGCCCCAGGCGTCCTCAGCGTGTGCCTCGGCAAGTCCTGCCCCCTTCCTGGGTGGCTCAGGCACTTACGCGCTGCCCCACCCTTGTGACCCTTCACCAACCCATATGGGCATGCCCCAGAAAGTCCATCCCCCTTCTTGGGCGGATGTGGCATCTCCCGCGCTGCACCCCGCTGGGTTGGTGGCTATGCAGCTCATCCACTGGTAACCAGCTGGCCAGGTTCTCACTGTTTCCTCATAGAGAGGAGGTATGGGAGCTGGCAGTGCTGGCCACTCCAGGTGTGATCACCCGCACCTATTGGGGATCTCCTATACCATCTTCCCCACTCTAGTTGCACCAAGCTAATTCAAACAAACAGGAAAGATGAAAAACGAGAGATGTTTATTAGGAGGGAATGAACGACTTTTTTACTACTTTAAGGGCTACTGGGCCAAGTACTATTTGGCCAATCATCTGCCAGAAAACCCATCAGCCTCTTGATTCCAAACCTCTATCAGATTTTAAACTCTTCATTCATACTTCATAGCATTTCCCTCATAGATCTTCTCATCTGATAATCAATATCCAATTAGGTCAATCCATCCTCAGCATAAGTTGCTGGTCAATTGTATATAAACTCATAATAACTAGGAATTTGAGCATCCTTGGCATGAGTCACCGGTACTCCAAAGTAGTTGATAGAACCATTTCAGAAAATTTGTAACGGATTCATCAGCTTTCTGCTGGAAACTCCCACAACGATCTTAGGATGGCCTTTCAGCAGTGAATGCAGCTCCCGCTGAACCTAAACTCAATTAAACATATAACATTAAATAGTATTGAGCTAGGTGATTAGCCAGAAATTATGCCCGACTAACTGAAACCTCTAATTTAGATAATATCATAAGGATTCATCTAGTTAAAATCCCAACAGAAAGGGTATTGTCTTTCAATTTGATCCTGTTGTCAAACTTTTGCCACCACTCTAAACCCAAAATGATGGGGTAAAAAAGGTTTTTGATAGCTTGAAAATGGTCAGCCAAATGGTATTTGCCAACTTGATGATTCGCTAATCCCAGAACTTTCAGTGTGGGAATACCTTGGTCTGGAAGTTTTGAATTACACTTCCTATGGGGCAGGTTGTATCTCGAAGTTACACTGGGCGGATTCTCCAAAAAAGGCGATAAAATAAATATAAAAATACAGGTCTTAACTCGACCTAATTTTTTTAAAAAAAGAGGGAATATTTATAGTCTTTTTTACAGTTCATAATCTATCAGAGTGAATTAATCTCAGCACAATTGAATCTTCAATCAATTGATAGGGATTAGATTGATTATTAACCTTGATAGATTATGATATATTGCTCGCTCCTTCTGATG
>JAKSZP010015208.1:0-33826 GCA_022478985.1 Massospora cicadina
TTCCATTGAAACTTTAGGTGAGTTTTAGGGGTTTGTTGTTGATCGGGTTCGTTTGGGTATTGCGGCTGATCGCCTTCGTTTATTTCTGTTGTGGTTGGAAGTTGGTTGGTATCAAAAAATTGGTTTGCTTGGGGGTGAAGAGCTCGCGGTGGTGAAGCTACTGGGTTAAAGGTTTTAAGCGCCGAGTTAAAATAGTTTACCCATATCCGGGTTTGGTTGCGAGGTTTGATACGCTTATGCCTTCAGGTTGCTTGACTCTCGCTTCGTTGGGTTTCTGGCGGGTTTTTACAAATCTTTGTTGATTTAAATTTAGGGGACACTCAAGATTCCTTTTCCATCACCTCGGCTTCCCCCGAGTTGACCCCAACCGACGTTCTGGACGAAGAATTCGCCCGGCTTTATGCGAGCAACTCCGCTTCGGAGCTCGCCGCCGCCGCCGTAGCCGCCATGCAGATCGATGCTACGGAACTCGAGCTGGCCGATGCGCACCCGCACCCCGTTGAGGGTCAACCGGTACCTTCGGAGTTTGAGAGCCAACCCCACCCCCGTTCCGAGAATCCAAACTCACCCCGTTCGGCCGGAGTTCATCCTCTATCTCGCGAAACGACTTCGGTTTCGCATAGAAATAAACATACCCCGATCCCGGCGCTTCAAGCCTCCACCGAGACAGCCCGCAAGGGACCAACCCAACCTTCGGTTGCCACCGCTAAGGCCCATCCGCCGCAAGCTGACAGCCATCAGCAACCTTCAACCAGCACCCCCGGCTTGTTAACCAAGAATTTGGGGGCTCAGGACTGGACCACCCTCCAAATCTTGGCCGACGATAAGAGCGGGCATTTTCGTGACCGGCACGGCCGGTATCTTTTCCTGCGCGGGGTCAACGTGGCCGGGTGCAGCAAGATCCCGAAGCTGGGGACAAAGGGAGTCCAGTATCCCGACGCCGACTTCTACGACCACCGCCACGTGGATTTTGTGGGGAGGCCCTTCCAACTCGAGGAGGCCCCCGAACACTTCCAGCGGCTGCGGCTATGGGGGTTGACGGTGCTCCGGGTCCTGGTGCCGTGGGAGGCCCTCGAACACGAAGGCCCCGGGCTCTACGACCATCGTTACATCGCGTACCTGCGGCAGCTGTTAACTCTGGCCCAGGGCTACGGCTTCAAAGTGGTGATCGACCCCCACCAGGACGTCTGGTCGCGGTTCTCGGGGGGCTCCGGCGCGCCAGGTAATTGCCGCATCCGCGACTCGGTTTACTGATCGGCAGGGTGGACCTTTGAGGTGGCCGGCATGGACCTGACCCAGTTTGACGAGACCGGGGCGGCCCATCTGCAGGGCATGCCCCTCCTGCATCCGTCGCACGTGCCGCTGTGGATGACCAACCAGACGAAGCTGGCGGCCGCCACCATGCTCACCCTATTTTTCGGCGGCAACACATTCGCCCCTGGCCGCCAGTACGAGGGGGTGTCGGTGCAGGACTTTCTGCAGGGCCACTACATCAGCTGCTACCGCCATTTGGCCCGGCAGCTGAAAGGGTTGGCGTGCGTCTTGGGGTTTGAGGTCATCAACGAGCCCCACCCAGGCTATATCGGCGTGCAGCGGATCGACCGTTTCGACGAGAGCCGCGAGCTGCACCTGGGCCTGATGCCGTCGCCGCTCCAGTCGATGGCGCTGGGGGACGGGCTGGCGCAGCGGGTGAAGTACTATAACAAGTCCTGGCCGTGGCCCTCGCGCGCGGCGGGGGTTTGCGACGTCAACCCGCGCGGGGCGCGGGCCTGGCTCGCCTTCACCAGCTGCGTGTGGCGCGAGCAGGGCGTCTGGGGGGTTCACCCCACCACCGGCGCCCCCGTCGCCCTCAAACTCCACCATTTCTCCAAGACCGCGGCGGGGGCGCCGGTGGACTTCAACCAAGACTTTTATCTCCCGTTCGTCAGGCGGTTTGCCGCGGCCATCCGCGAGGCGGAACCGGAGCTGATCGTCTTCCTGGCCCCGATCCCAAACCAGCCCCCACCCAAGCTACGCGCGGGCGAGCTTGGGGCGGTCGTCTACGCGCCGCACTGGTACGACCTACGCTCGGTCTTTACCAAGAGCTTCGATGGGCGCGTGACGTACGACGTGCTCGCCCTTACGCGTGGCTCGCGCAACCTGTTCGCGCACACCTACTTTGGGGCGGGTGGCACCCGCCGCTGCTACTCGAAGCAGATCCGGACGGTGAGGGGATGGGGCCAGCGGCTGGGGACCGCGCCGACGTGGGTGGGGGAGGTGGGCATCCCCTTCGACATCAACGGCCGGCAGGCCTATGCGACCCAGGATTACGCCCTCCACGAGCGGTTCATGGACGCCGTGCTCAACGCCGTCGAGGAGAACTTTGCCAGCTTCGCGCTGTGGAACTACAACCCCCTCAACTCGCACGTGGCCGGCGACGGCTGGAACCTGGAGGACTTCTCCATCTACTGCAAGGATCACGTCGCCACCCCCGACCCCACCAAGGAGGCCAACCCCCTCCACTGCGGGGGGCGCTGCCTGGGCGCCGTCGCCCGGCCGTACGCCGCCAAGGTGGCGGGCCGGCCCCTCCACACCTCGTTCGATCTGGCGACGTTGGAGTTCCACCTCGAGTTCGCCTCCACGCCTCCCAACCCTGGCGCCATCTCCACCGACGACGTCCGGATCCACCGCCAGACCGAGATCTTCCTGCCCTCCTTCCACTACAAGCGCCAGAAGCTGCTGGTGCACCTCTCGGACGGCGCGTGGAAGTACGTCCCCGAGCTCCAGACCCTCTACCACTGGTTTGCCGATGCCCGCAAGGTGGAGCCGGTGGCGCCCACCACCGACTACGAGGACGATGGCATGCTGCTCAGCGAGGATGAGGGCGCGGGCCGCCTTGAATTTGAGGTCCACCAGCTCGAGGATAGCGATGGGTCGGAACACGACGCCAGCCGCCTCCCACCCGGCGCCATGGTCCACAAGATCCGCATCTTGGTCCAGGACCACGTCCCCGAGCAAGAGGGCTGGTGAGCCCCGGCACCTAGCCCCTCCCCCCCACAAAACCGGGCTGGCCTTGGAGCTTCGGTTGCTTAGCCCTCCTACCGTCTGTTAAACCTGGGCGGCTGGCCCCAAGTCGCCGGGCTCACCGTGGGCCAGCTTACCGAATAAAGGTTTGAACGGGTAGCCGAGCCTCGATATCTTTTCCCCACGCCTGAAAGCGGTGCGGCCTTTGACCCCCCGTAACCGCCCTCCCTGGAATCGCCTCCGACGAACGCCCGACTCCGGATAAACTTGTTTCCCTAACCTTTTTTAATCGCAGTGCCAACCGTATTAACCACAAGATGATGCAGCTGGCCTCATCATATAAGCCGATCCCAACCTTCATTCTGCTAAAATTGAAAGCTAGCTTAGCTTCACAACTTAAATTTAGAGGTTCGGCAGCTGGCTTATAACTTACATCGGATGATTAAATTGACCTCTTACCCTTAACCTGCCAAATCAGGAACACGTTGGCTAAAGCACTACTATATAAGAGTGGTTAGCCTGGCAGGGTGATTCCTGCTTCCATTCTAGTGCAGGTTTTGTTCAACACATGTTCGAAACCTGTGTTAGCTACAAAAAATCTCGGGGTGGTATATTTGTCCCAAGGTCAACCCACCTCAATTACTTTTTATAAAGCACTACTATTAGAGCTTAACCTGTAAGCCTACCATCAACGTCCTATATCATAGATAGTGGCTTTTATCAAACCATCACCACTTACCCATCCCTAAGCTTACCACCCAAACCTACCCCATCAACCTTACGTCAAATAGGTTCCAGCTGTGGAGGCCTTACCATGTGGATAGTTGGTACCCCAACCCCTAAAAAGTCCAACTTACCCCCCCCCCAGGTTGGACCCTCATGGAAGTTAGGGGTGGGATATAGGTCAAGCTGGGATCATGTAACATCTGGGAAGCTAGGTAAGTTAATCCACCCTAATGGGCTCCAGGTAAATCTGAACATATGGTAAAGTTTAAAGGTTCGGTATACTTTAATTTGATCAGGTTAGCTATGCAAAGTGGGTATGGGTTTGGTACTTGGGTCAGTTTGAATCGTTAATGCTACGGTAGGATAGATTGTTTAGGTTGGTGTTATAAAACTGGCATGTTTGTTGAGATACACCATAATCAATATTGTACAGGGTTTGACCCACTGAGCAATAGGTCCAATGCTATGAGGATCATTGCCCTTGAAACAACAGAAATAAGCTTTATTAATAATATGGAGCACTTGCCCCCACTATAATTCTTTATTTATTATAATAAAAACACCTGATCCTCCTGTTTCACCCGCTCTAAACTATTAACACCCTTTTTCTTCTTGATCATCTCATCTCACTTGTATTGTAGCAACTTTGGATGATCCCGCTTTCATGGCTTAGTAATTCACCTCACCATATCTTATTGGTTCTGCCAATTCTTCATTTGTTAATTTCCCGATCACCTAATTTGAGGCGATTTCTCTAGCAACCCAATATCGCCTCTTTTCAAGGCACTCAAATTACCATAACTCATATCAAACTTGGCAGATTCCATCCATTCTGCCATAACAACTTAGGGCTTATTGTTCAGTCATATTGGAATTGCGACATTACCCCCTCCTTGACTGGATGATGAGGCTCCTATTGCTTATATGCCCAGAGGAACTTTGCATGCACTCAGTTGATGATTTGACCACTAGCGGGGTCCTTGATAGTGTATACATCTATACCTGTCTTCTCAGTGACTTCAAATAGCTCAATCCAGATACTGGCCAGCTTGTGTTTCCAGCCAAACCCATGTTGATCATAGAATAGGACCATGTCTCCATCTTTGAACTGTGCTAGGCCACTTCACCATATCTGATTGGCAGCCTAGCTTTTGATTTTCTTGGCTAAGCTGAAGAGTACGCTTCAGTTTGTAACTTAATCAGCATATTTGTTAGGATAGTCAAATAGTATTGTGGATCTATTCTGCCAGTGTCCTCCACACAGGCATACAGAAGTGCAGGCAGAGAGGGGTGCTGTCCGTAAAGCAATTGGAATGGGATGATCCCCATAGAAGAATATATCTAATGTTGTAGGCAAATACTGCAGTAGAAAGGAGGGTACTTTAATTGAAGGGCCTATCATTAACCAACTTCTGGAGAATGTTCACCAGAGTCCCATTAACCTGTTCAACCATTCCGTTGGACTCAGGGTATATGGAGTTGTTAGAACCCCACAGATGACCATAATTTTGTTGAGTTTGGGAAGTATTTGAGAGGTAAAATTAGTGCTGTTATTGGTAAGGATAAACTGCGGGTAGCTGTGATGCTAAATGATGTATTCCATTACAAACTTAGCCACAGTAACTGCACCCAGATCCCAAATGGCCCATGCCTCAACCCACATGGTCAAGTGGTCAATTGCCACTAGGATATACTTGGACTGGTTAGCTTCCATTGGCAGAGGGCTGATGACATCAAGGGAAACTGTATGCCAAGCAAAGTGCAGCTTTAATAACCAATATGAGATCTTCCAATGGAACAGCTTTTCCACTTGGCACTGGTGACAGGAGGAGATAGTATCAAGCACATTGAAGTTCATGCTTTCCTAGTAATACTGAGGTCATGATAATTCCAATACCTTGCGCATGCCACCACGCCCAATTGTCCTATATGCGCTCATGATAATGTTAGGCCACATCAAGGGTCATGGAAAATTCACCGTGGAACCACCAATCCACCTGTACAACTCACCATTTTTCTTTAAAGTATTAGCTCACATTTCATTCAACACCTTGATGACTTGAGGTTGTTCATCATTGTACTTTCCACTAAGCATCTTGTCATATATAATATCACTCATATCTGCTGTAACTGCAATAGATGGTAGTCGCAACAAGCAATCAGCATTCTGGTGTTTTGCTCCTGGTTGGTGAAGGATCTCAAAGTTGTAGGCCTGTAGTTTAAGGACCCATTGTGCTAGCTGGACCTCAGGCTCCTTAAAGTTCTGCAGCCAGTGTAACGAGGCATGATCCATTACAACTTTAAATTTTGCACCATGCAAATATACTCAGATTTGCTTGGAAGCATAAATTACTGCTAAGCACTCCCACTCGGTCACAGTATAAATTAATTCATGGCTATTAAGACTTCAACTGCAATACACCACTGGGTGCTCCTCCCCCTCATTATCTTTTTTAGACAGAACTGCCCCCACAGCAGAAAAAGATGTATTTGTCTGTACAATAAGTTCCTTTTCAAAATTTGGGTAACATAGCACTGGTGCCTCAATCAACACTGTTTGAAGAGTATCAAAGGAGCATTGACAGTGTTCCATCCATTCATATGTGGCATTTTTTAATAACTCAAACAGCAGACCTCCAATACAGCTAAAGTTAGATATGAAGCGGCAATAGTAGCCAACCATCCCTAAAAATACTTATATATCTCTTTTACTGCTTGGTGTAGGCATCTTCTGAATGGCCTCCACCTTAGCTGGTTGGGGCCTCAGCCCTGTCGCAACAACTACAAACCCAAGGTACTCTAGCTGATCCTTGAAAAAGTGGCATTTCTGGGGCTTGATTTTGATGTTGGCCTCAGCCAACTGGCGGAATACCTCTTCCAAATGGCTAAGGTGCTCAGAAATTGTGCGGGAGAAAATGTTAATATCATCAAGGTATATGAGAATGCATGACAGCTTCAATTTGCTAGAGATAGTGTCCATTGCCCTTTGGAAAGTAGCTGGGGCATTACACAGCCCTTGGGGCATACGTGTTGGTTGAAAAAGCCCTTTTGACATGATAGTGGCGCATTTTTCTTGTTCCACTGCAGGTAACTCAATCTGCCAATAGCCAGATATTAAATCCATTGCGGAGAAGTAATGATCTCCCCCCAACTGGTCCAATGCATCATCAATCCGTAGCAAAGGGTATGAGTCCTTTTTTGTAATGCTGTTGTGCTTGTGGTAGTTTATTACTACCTGGTTGGAACCATCCTTCTTTTTGCCAATTAGGACAGAGGAAGCCCATGGGCTCTTTGATGGTTCACGCATTCCTTGCTCTAACAGTTTATTGATTTCTGCTGTGATACTTCTTCCGCTGCTCTAGATTGGCGGATTGGCTGAAATCTGATGGGGGGATGATCCTCAGTTTCCACTTAATGGATCACTCCTTGGGCACACCCCAAATCATGATCATCGACAGCAAAGATCTCAAGTATTTTTAAAATAAGGCTTCTGCTTGATCCTTCTGATCTTCTGCTAACCCCATTAAATTTTCATGCGGTACAACTTCCATTACACCAGGCTGTGGTTCAACGGGCAGACCAAATTCATCCAGTGAACCAAACTCATGAATCCTGAGGACCTTCTCAACTGGAATAAAATGGAGGAATGCAACTACTTGGTGTCAGATGATTTGCATTGGTTTATCCTGAAGATTTTCTACCAAGGCCTTGACCTCCCCATGCCCTGGGAGTATAATGCCAGGGGCCATGTGAGGCTCGAGCCATGATTGTTGATAGGGCCAATGACTTCCCCATATAGTCCAGCAGGCACTTCCACCTCTAATTCAGTGCTTATGATTGCTTGGTGTCCAGAGGGAATAGATATAGGGCCAGCAGCTCTAAGCGGTAGCCCTTGATATTCATGAATTTGGTGAGGAAGGGCCTGGGTCCTGATTTTTAATTGATGATAGCGAACTGAAACCACCCCATCACCATATGCAAGATTAAAGTAACTATTGTGTACAGGATCCTTTGGCATTCCGCTGGAAGTGAAGTAGTTTGGGATCCACTAACCCAGAATTTCAAAGGTCTCTTTTTAATATCAACAACAGCCCTGAAGTGGCACATAAAAGCGGTTCTGATTAACAGGGAATAGTTATTGTTTGGTAGCACTATAGCTGGGACTAAAATGACAATCAACCCAAACTGCAAAGGTAGCGCACTGTATGCTCCTTCTGAGACTTTTCTTTCTGCACCTGCGGTCCCATACACCATACGATGCTCTACATCAGGCTTTAATGCTAACTTTGACTCCAACTTTGAGGACACTATGTTGATTGGGGCACCCATATCAATTATTGCGCAAACTTGGGTTTTTGCTATAACAGTGTCACAGTAAGTACACTCAGAGTAAGTGCATCTGATTGTTTTAAATCATGGACATTTAATTGATCTCTTTTTCCAAAGAAGCTCATAATACCCTTCCCCACTTTAGGGTGTTCTTTAACAATAGTGTTCACAGGGAGGGCCGTGTTTACCCCTTTTAAGAGGAGCGGATCAGCTAATGGATCTGGCTCATCAGTAGAAAGGTAATCAAACAATTGGCAAGCATATGGTTTTGGGTGCTCCTTGGAGCCTGCTTCTGCCATGTCCATGAATTGCGTTTGTGTCAGCACATTTACCCTTTAACCAGCTGCTGGTATAGAAAAGCGTCATCATACTAGGAAACATCCGCTAGCTGTGCAGGAATAGGTTCAGGTGGGACGTTTTGAGTCAGAATACCGGAGGTAGAGAGTCCCATCTCTACTCCGCTCTGACTTTTCCCTGATTATACTGCTCCCACAGTAGGTACTGAACCTGACAATTATGACAACTCCTATCCAGGTGCTCGGGGTGACCACACAAAAAGCAATTAACCCTGAGACCTGCGTCCTTGAGCGTTGTAAAATGGGCCACCCAAAAAAGTGGACTGGTATCAAACAGTGCAACCAAGACCATCCCAGTAGGTGAACTGATGTTGGCATCTTGGTTGAAAACGAGGCTTGTATGATAATAAGGCCAGGGAATGCCAACCAGATGCTGAACAGGGAGGGATGTTTCCTCCAAATAAATAAGACTGGCAGCAGAGGCGATAGAGTTCTGCTCTATACTGGGTGGAGGGAAGGTAGCGGATAACTGACATAGAATTTGAACAAGTTTAAGCAAAGATACGTCAACCTCTAAATATGGAGCCAAGGCATTAGTGAGTTCTCAGTATGGTTTCACAGCAGAGGTCAATGCTATGCTTATGTCAATTCAGTTAAAACTCCTGCCCCAATTAACACATGGGATTCTGCTGAGAATTAATCAGCAAACGCAGTGAGGGTCTTGTTATGTTAAAACCCAATGGTTAAAAACTCAGCCTTTCATTGCGCCATTTTTGATTTTCCTCCAAACAACCACATCACAGTATCCTTCACTTTTTGATAGGTAACGGAACTGTTGGGAAGATAGCAAATAACTTGTTCGGTGCTTCCAACATCCAAAGTGGACATTAGTAATTTGGCTTTATGCCAATCTGAAGCTTCTTCTACTGAAAAATCATTATTGTTTAAAGAATCCATGGATGGTTCCATTGTGGTCAAATGTAGGCAACTTGTTGATACAACATTCTTGCAGAAACTCTTTTTTTCCATTTAGGCACAGCTTCTAGGGCAAGCTTGAGCTCTGCATATTCAAAAGTTGCAGTGTGTTGAGCTGATTCCTTAGTAAATCAAGCTGGATACGACATGACTAGCGACTGAGGAACACATATCAATCTATGTAATTGATCAATGGGCCCCCTGTAGTGAGCACCACTGTTATAAAATTAGCGTTTTTTTTGAGATATTCTGTAAGAAATTTTGTGCAGGGTTTGATACACTGAGCAATAGGACCAATGATATGAGGATCATTGCCCTTGAAACAACAGAATTAAACTTTATTAATAATATGGAGCACTTGCCCCTACAATACTTCTTTATTTATTATAATAAACACACCTGATCCTCCTGTTTCACCTGCTCTAAACTATTAACACCCTTTTTTTCTTGATCATCTCATCTCACTTGTATCATAGCAACTTTGGATGATCCCGCTTTCATGGATCAATAATTCACTTTGCCATATCTTTCTGGTTCTGCCAATTCTTCATTCATTAATTTCCCAACCACCTAATTTGAGGCGATTTCCCTAACAGCCCAATATCGCCTCTTTTCAAGGCACTCAAATTACCATAACTAATATCAAACTTGGCGGATTCCATCTATTCTGCCATAAAGACTTAGGGCTTATTGTTCACTCATATTGGAATCGCAACAGTTGGGTTAAACTTGGAACCTTATCCATGGTGAGGTAACGATTTGGTTAATTTTATTATAAGAGTTGTGATGAGGGGTAAAGTGAGATTTTTGTAAGGGTGTGTATAAAGTTTGGGGAAAAGTTTGTTCGGGAGGTAGCATTTAGGGATGATTTTTATAGGCCTTAACCCTATACACCACTTTGGTTGGTTGATTGTAAACTCGGATATGGTCAAAAAATTGCCAAGTTTCACCAGGAACCAAACCTAGAGTTGGGTTGGCATGATGCTCTACTGAGAACCTATCCACCCCACTATATTTTATCAAATCTAACCCACCTATAAACAGTATACTACACCTTTATTATACTATTGGGTATTTATGCAACACTTGAAATATTTGATGGTGGCTTACAGCATCCATTTTAGCATCATAAAGCTTCGAATCATTAAGTAGTTTAGCCATCTAAAATTGTTGAGGATGCTTACCGCATAACCCAAAGGTTAAAGCCCTACACTTTCCCTATGGGTACCCTAGAAATTGGTCTAACCAGCCAAAGGACATACTTTATTATCCGGTTGGCATGCAACTTGAAGTAGATTGGTATAAAGCAAGTTTGATGGAGACATGCTATATATAATCCAATACTAAAATCCTAGCCCTCTAAATCCAAAGTTTGGTTAAAGTAAGGTGTGCGCAGTTCACTCGATCTTAGCTTGGTCAACAGTCAAACATATGATATGCCAGGTTAGCCTAGATTGCTAAAGGTCTACAGTGGGGTAGAAATTGCGTTTAGAGGATTCTTAAGGCTTTTTTAATAGCAATATATCACTAGTTTGAAAAGGTTGCTAACCCTGTACCACCACAAAACTGAAATATAATCTCAAAGATACCCTAGTCAAGGTTAAATAGATCAGATATAACATTCATCACCCATGAAATTATGGGTCATCACAATCTCATCTAAAAAGCATACTTTATTTAATGCTGGACCACCAATTACATAGATTTTCAATAGCAGTTTTTCAATACCAGTTTGATTTATTTTATAGAAAATTCAATCTGAACCCCTTTTGTAACTCTACACCTGTAATAATAGGAATTTGTCACCATTAGTGATTTTCAACTTTGTAGACCGCCCATCCCAGGCCGAGCATCTGAAGCCACTGGAACCAAAACAAGAACCCTTGTGTGACAGATAATCTCTCTAAGGTCTTTTATTAAAAAAATTATTGCTTTGCCAGTCAGCCTGAAGCTAATGGTACTGAGCTGTATTAAAATCCGGTGTAAATTTGGCTCAAAAGCTATAGCACCAGATATGAGGTAGCTGCATCTAGCTGAGTTTAGAGGGAACTTTATTTGGATGAAAGGCAAAAATTTTCAGCTAAAATTAGTTTTTGTTAATTGTTTTATAACCATCAAAAAACTCCCCTATATATTTTATATGACCGAGTCAAGCTGACCAGGGGATGGGCAATACCAAAACAGATACTCCATAACTAAACCAACTAAAAACTAAAATGTGGTTTGACCGCCCTTTTTTGGGCAGCAAAACACAAAAAAATTAAGAAAATAACCTACCAGGTGGCACAGCGGTGAGCCGCTTAAAACATCATGGTGGTCGGGGAGGGGGATGGGCAGGTCATCATCATCAGGTTCACCATCTAGAGGCAGATCAATGCTGAGAGCAGGGGGGTTGGGGCATCCACGGGATGAAGGTCAAGGTGAAGTATATAGTCATTTTGATCGACAATTTGGGCCTGGATTAAAGCCTCTATGAGTTCAGTAACATGGTGTTCAGCCTGGATGTGGGTGTCAAGAAGTTGTTCCATTTTTGCAGTATTGGCTCTTGTGGTGTATGTGGATGTGGAAAATTCTACAAATTCTGTGACATACTTGACAGGGGTGGCGGCAGTTTCATATAGTTAATGGATTTCCTCTTTTGCAATAGGAGGAAAATCTGAGGATAATGATGGGTGATGCAGCCCTTTTTTAAATTCTGTGACTGATTTTACACACATTTTGTGAGTGAGGAAAGATTTGGGATTGGCCACCACAGCTTCAGAAAGCTGGTGGTCGCTTCAGAAAAAGGCTTTGGGTTTACAGACATATTGGTTGGTTGTGGCTGGGGCATCAAAGTCTGAATTTAGGTAAGGTGTTAAATCAATTGGGTAACTCAGTGGCGGGACAATTTCACCCAATTCAGTTACTACTTCCAATAATTTTTAGGGATTTTGTTGATTCAGGAGGATTGGGTTGTAGGTGATTTTGGTTAGGTAGGTTTTGGGGTGGGAGATCTTCTGGATTGAACATGGGTCCAATCCTGCTCCCAATTGTTTGGCATGGGTGTGTATGGCTATCTTGGGTTTGAGGTGCTAGATTTTGTTTCTGATTTGAGCTCATGGCCTGTGGGGGTGGGGGCAGCCAAAATCCCCACTCGAACGCTGTTGGTGTGGCCTCATGGGTGGAGTTGGCTGTGTTTGCAGGGTATGAATTATATTGGCATGTCTTTTTGGTGTGGTCCAATTCATAGCAAAGGGGGCAAATGGCGACTTTTATCAGTGCGGGCCCAAAATAAATGGCAGGTGCAGATGGGATATAGGCACACAGTAGGATATGCTGGGCCATGTTCAGCTTGTGGGGTAATGGTGGCCATTTCCTGAGGTGTCACGTGGTGTTCAGCACCACTTGGGACAATAAATTAGAGGATGAGATTTTCATTGTATGTGGACAACCCTGACATCAACTCCTTATAAAGTGTTTAAGGAGGAAGGTGTGAAGGGAGGTTTGCAAAGGTTACCACAAGTGTGGTGTCATCTGGGAGGCGTGTTTGGGTGTTGATAATGGGGGTATTTTTATAAATTCCCTTGTAACTTCTGCAGCGGCTGCATCCTCTTCAGTGGGAAATCCAATATCAAAATAGCCCTTTTAAGGGCAGAAGTTGATAAACCTTGCTGATGCAAAGTTGGCTGTTGCCAGCTCAATTATTGCTTTGTCAGCGTACAAGAAGAGGCATCTTTACTCAATGTGGAGGCAAAAGCAAATATTGGATTGGGGCAGGGCTAGGGGTGGGGGCAGGTTGGGTGAGCTTGTGTGAGGTAAAGTGTTAAGTCCATTGGAGAGACATAGTGGCTGTATGTATTTGGTGGACTGGATGAGCCAGTCCGCACGCATTTGCCTGCTGGGCAGTAAATGCTAGTGGGTGGAGCACCTCTGCCCCCTACTGGGGCAGCAGGTAGTGGATTCAAGGACATAAATTTAGGAGATTGGTGCGGTGAGGCGGTGGTGGATATTTGACTTGTTTTTATAAAATTTGCTCAAATTGATATTGACAACTCCCCCTATATATTAAAACAAAGCTGAGAGATGTATTTGCTTTTCTCAGATACTCAGATACTTTGATTAAAGTTTTGAATACCTTCTGATTAAGATTTCACCTGTTTTTAAGGATTCAATTAAGCTGTGGTTAAAATTATTTCAATGGCCAGACTTAGTTTAAGGTTCTAATCTGACCTTTCTGTTAGGCATTAAACCAAAACCTATTCTGTGGCCTATTCTGCTATGTCCACCTCTTTTATTTCGCCAATATCTGCCATAATACTTACTCAAACTCACTCAACTATCATGGGCTTCTCTTCTTAATAATTTGTGTCAGCTAAGTATGAGTTTTGGCTCAAAAATTATCTGGAAACACAATGGAAATAACTTAAGATATTTCTTCATGCTACTTGAAAACCTTACTCTCTTTTTGCAGCTTTTTCCTATTGCACTAACCTCACCAAACTCCCACATTCCATTTACTTGAATCTGAGAAAAGCCTAGATTTGTTAGTGAGTTTCTTCTCCTGTTGTGTTGCTAGAGTTAACCCCACTCTCTCTGAGTTGACACTTTTGAAACTGCTCAGTCGATCAGTACTGTTGTATCCCTCTTAGTTTTAGTTTTTACCTTCATCAAGGGGTACACTGAAGTTATTGCGTGGCTCCCCTCACTCAAGAAACTCATACTGTGTGCAGTACCTGCCACTACTCACTTAACATAATCCACCTCCAAGGTCTCAAAATCTAAAAAGGAGATCTTTAACAAGATGTCCAATCTTAGGACTCTTCATAAAGTCCCAAGGAAAAGACTTAGCTAACATTATTCTCTTCCAACTGCTTCTCTTTGAGATCTCAGAGGGAGCTCACAAATGGTTACTCTACTCTTTTGAGAATAATAGAGACCTCCTGGAATCCCTCCCCACACCAGAAACTTTTTCTCAAACCCCACAAATTTTCTCCTTTTACTTTTGAGTATTATACTTACTTTGTCCATTTGGCCCAAAGAGACCTCATTACTGCTCAGTACTTATGCCTGTTCCAAGAAATGCTTCAAGTCTAGAATCACTTGAGCATTCAAAATGGCCCTCCTATGCAAGCCCCTGAGTAATATTGGTGCTACCTTGGCATATGATATAATCCTCCCCCTCCTCATCTGGGACTTGCTTCATCCTAATGTCCATGCTGTCCCACAGCATTTGCACTGACAAACATAACTGTACCATGTAACTTCAGAATTTGGAACTTGACAACTACATCTCAATTGTGCATTCTCAGGAAACTTATATTGATAAACATGACTCCTGTCAAGTTTTGGATCCCAATGTGACCTATCCTGTTGAGATCCTAGCTGTAATGGACACCTCAAACCAAATCATCAGTTATTTCTCCACTGCGTTGCCATAGTACTGTTTATAACCAGTAGTGAGATTTCCATCAGGTGAGACTGAAAACTTCATCATAGATATGACCTCCTCACTACTGGCCCTGCACCACTGTTCTCCATGGAGTGCCCTTCACTTTAGCCTTCAAAAAGTAGGTGGAGTAATAATTTTATCCCAATTGATTCAGAGCATTCACACAACTCTAGATCTGGACCCTCTGTTGTCATTTTAGAACTTATGTTCTTTGCACAACCTTTCATCTCACTTGGCCAGATGGTACAATTTTTTAATTACTCTTAAGTCACCCTCGTTGTCTTACCTTATCCAGAAATGGGTGGATATCCACAAAAAGATAAGTAAAAACAAACTCACCTTGGATGACCCCTCCAGAAGTATGGCTAACCTTAAAGGTCTAGTCTGCCGTGATAAGGATCTTCCCCCACTGATCATTGAGCATCAAGTTATCCCGCTCCTTTCAAGTCCCATAAAAACTCTCACGCAATGTGAAGCCATACTCCGTTGAATCCTATGGGATAATCTCCCCTACTCCCACATTCTGTAACAATCAAGTTTGACTCAATCGTTGCATTCTGACTCAGATTCTAATTTTCTGAATCTGAGTTAGATTTCTTTAAAAATACTTTTGGTTCAGTAGTTTTGGGAGCTGGGTTGTGCCTCACCTGAGTTGTAGATTAGGCTTGTGTGAGCCTAATCAATAACTTGGGTGAGGCCTCAAAGCGCTGCCTTTATAATGCAAGCCTGCTCATTCTGAAGTTCACTTCAGAATTCTAAGCTTTTACCCCTAGCATTCCCTTTCTGGGGAGCATTGTCAGTTTGCTCCCCATACGAGCTATGGATGGCAGGGCCTTTTATGCCCAGAATAAAAAAATAAAGACGGATTTGGGGTTTACATAACTCCCTAACTTGTGGTCTTTTTTCTATGTTGAGATGCTAGTTTGAGTGGGTTATAGTGGGCCAACTCCTCTAGAGGACTTTGCAGAAACAACCAGGATTAGTGGAGTGTTGGGTTTATTGGGTGCCAAGGGTACCTCTCCCAACATGATTGGTCAGTTTGAGTTTTGTGTCGGTGCGCCAAATGAATATTTAATTATATGGCAGTCAGAACTGGGGTTTTTCCGGTCTGTTACACATGCTAGCTTATAGCTAACTTATCAACCTTTGGCTCCTCAGCAAATAAATCTTTTTTTATTCTCATTGTCAATAGCTACTTTCTCCTCTGATGGAAAGGACTTCCAAGAGCTCACCTTGGTGGACACTGGCGCTACTAAAGCTTCATCTATTATGAGCTCATGGAAGCCTTAGACCTGCCCATAGGTTGTTCAGTTTATAAATGGTGGTGCTTCTTAAACCATCCCCAGCTTTTGAGTACTGTCTCCTGTTCCCTTTGTTGTAGGCTATGGATATATTGTAGAGACTATAAAATTAAAAATTCTCTTGTAACATATCATTCTGGGTGTAAGCTGGTGATGGTAATTTGATATCCTCACCAAAATTTTGGACTCTACTATTCATGCAAAATTCCCTGGAGGAGTTAGGGTTACCATCCATTATTTTGATGAATGCGCTACGGCGTTCCCAAGGATATGAGGCCTCTCTCCCAAGATGGGATTATTTTCTAGCCAACCAACCGCCACCCTGTGTTGAACCTCCATTTTTGAACTTGATAGTTTTGTGCTTAAGAAGGGCAACATATAATATATGAAGCCATTTAAGACGCACAACAAGTATATCATTTATTTCTGAGGGTGCCAAATGGAAACTTATGTCCTGTCAGTTAAGCATCCATAATATGGTAAGTACAACAAAATGGACTTATTGAAGTCTAGAAAAAGAGGTATAAATTATTGAAGTGACTTTATTGTAGTATAGGATAGGGGATTTTATATGTCACATATAACAATATAATTCTTATGTTGAGATTTTATATGACTGGATGATAAGCTCTAAATAGCTGCGGTGGAATAGGTTAATATTGGCCAAAGCCAAGTAATAGCATAATATGGTGAGATCGCTTCTAAATAAGGCAATAAGGCAACACAAAGCTTAAGATGGATAATTATTGGACTGCCTCCAAATAAGGTGACAAGGTAATGTTGGCTCATGAAAAAAATATTTGGAGATCACCTCAAACTAAGGGAATAGTGAATTTAAGAATAATAGACCCTACTGGGACCTCAAATTTATGAGGATAAACTAATGAGGATATGGAGGTAAAGAATAGCCTAAGCAAGAAGATAGGTATTGGCTGAAGTTGTTAATATAAGAGAGATGTGAAAATTGGAGTGAGAAGAGTCATGGTAAGAAGAGAGTGGAGCAGAAAGATTTTGCTAATAATATCAAATTAAATAAAGTGGTGTGTTCAGAGCTAATTAATCTATTTTTTTATTAAAGTTTTTACGTTTGTTTCAGTGACTGGCAACCCTCATATTAACCATCTTTTTTTTAGTACTAGATGGTTTTTTTAAAATTATTCGAGGTGGGTCGACCTTGGGACAAACATACCACACCAAGAATATTTTTTAGCCAGTACAGGTTTAGAACTCAAAACCTGCACTAGGGGTGGAAGCAGTTTCACCGGTTTGGCTAACCAGCCTTCATATTAACCATCTTTTTTTAGTACTAGATGACATATTAACCATCTTTTGATCAGTGGGAATGACCCTGTGCAACCCTATGCTGTATCTCAACAATATCTACAAACTTATAACAGTGGTTCTCACTACAGGGGGTCTTTGGTCAACTATAAAATATACAAACTCTCCAGTTGCTGGCCATGTCACATCAGACCTGCATTGATGAGGAATCCTCATAGCACACTGCGATAACTAAATATGTGGAACTTAAACTTGCTTTAGACGCGGTGCACAAGAATCATGATGTGCTCCTCCAAGAGCGTAACAACATAATGAACCAGCTCGTCAATATTCTTAGCCAAATGTGGGTCCTTAAAAACAAAACAGGCAACTTACTAATCGCCCTGGACAACACTACTAAATGAATACATTGTGCAGAGCGGAAGTTGAACATTACATCCCACCCTCAGAGAACTCATTGGGAAGAGGACGAAAAACAAGGGGCCACTTTAGAATATTTATAAAATAATAAATATGAGGCTGGGTACCCAGTCAAGGAGTCTTTCACTGACATCTCAGGTAGCATGAGCTAATCCACCCATAATGGCAACCTCAGAGATGCTTATGTTTCAGTAAACTGATTCCCCCGGGTAATGGATGTACTGCCCACCAAAGAGACCCACGCTACCCCTGAAGCAGCGGACAACCATATGTTGCTAGCCCTACCAAACCAGCACCTCAATGAGATACTGCTTATGGGTCTCAAACTGTTCCTCAGTATGCTCCAAAAGGCTTGCAACCATGAGGGGTTGAGGAGGTTTGTATCAATAAGCTGCCTCCATTCGACCATGATGGGAACATCGATGGTTTTTCAAATGATTTGAGTTTGTGGAAGAAGGAACCTTGGATCAGCGCAAGGTTAAATTGCTGGTATCCGCCTTGGATGTCGGAAGCACTGACCAAGTCATTTGCTTCCTTCCAAGCGGTTCTGTTACATATCAAGAGGTGAAGGATATGGTGCTGCTGTTGTTTGGAGGTACTACAAAGATGTCCCAGTGGAAGGCTGAGTTCTTGACCAAAAGGTTCCAGCGTAATGAAACCCTTGCTGTGTTTTCTGAATGATTTATGGTGGAAGCCCACATGTTAGTCAGGGTGGGGACTCTAGCCAAGTCTGATTGGGCATTGCAATGACCTCTGTGGTGAAGCCATACCGCAAACTTCACAAAGTCAAGGCTCCAGTTTTGGAGGGTGACATACCCCTTCACAAGATTGTTCAATTTTTGCGCTGTCTATCCACTACTTTTGCTTCACCCAATACATATCAGAAATATACTACAGCCATCTATGGACCTTCTTAACTGGTGGAATACTCCTATCCTGTTCAGATTCCGCCTAGTAACCTTGGCCTTATTATAATTATGTGCCTCGCCCTCAACCAAGTTACACCCAACAGTTTAAATTCTTGTCTGGACCTGCTTAAGATAATCACCAGCAGACCAACTTTTGCCCTGAGCCTCTTTATGCTGACCTACAGCAGTCAACAAATCACCCTGGCTCTGG
Organism: Massospora cicadina; assembly: GCA_022478985.1. NCBI lineage: Eukaryota > Fungi > Entomophthoromycota > Entomophthoromycetes > Entomophthorales > Entomophthoraceae > Massospora > Massospora cicadina. The sequence continues at coordinate 18,879 of JAKSZP010015208.1, forward strand.
TTCCGCCAATTGCCAACAATCAAATTATCAGCCTGGGCCATCTTACGATAACCAAGGACGCAGACCCTAAAGGGTCAACTTTATAAATGTGATCGCCCTGGCCACCTTGCCAGGAGTTGCCCCTACCATCAGGTTCACTACGTACATCAGTATCAGTACAACCAGGGAAAAGATGAAGCAGAGTAGAGACAGAACTCTATTTTTATTCTATACCAACCCCAAAGGTCCCACTTGAACCCATCAAAGTATATTCAGCGGAAGTCTCTCAGTATGATGTTAAGTTCCTATATCAGCAGCAAGTTGAAGGAGTAAATGTATTGACACAAGCACAAGCCAAGGCCACGTCGTAAGAAGGACTTAGGAGCAATCAAAGCAGTATGACTCTCAGATTTTTATTAAGTTTCTTCAGATGAGCTGAGCCCATCCTTAGATGCAACTTTCCTGAAAGTAAACGTTGCCCTACCAGTGGGCGCTATTGTCAAAGAACACCCTAAATTCGGTGAGAAAATTAGATCTTCTTTATAAAGAGAGATTCTTTAAATATCCACATATTAAACAGTCAAAATTCTTCTTATTCTGAGTGTGCATACTATTACATTTCTGTTGCAAAACATCAAGTCTGTGTTATAATAGATATGGGCGCTCCAGTCAGCATAGTTTCCACAAAGTTGGTGGCAAAGTTGACGTTAAAACCTGATGTGGAACATCAAATGGTATATGGGACCTCTTGAGCTGAAAACATGGTTTCTGAGGGAGCGTACAGTGCGCTACCTTTGCAGTTTGGGTCAATTGTCATTGCAGCTCCAGCGATAGTGTTACCAAACAGCAATTATGACCTAATAATTGGAACTGCTTTCATGCGACACTTCAGGGCTGTTTTTGACATGGAGAAAGACTTCAAAATTTTAGGAGCAGTGTATTCCAATTTCGCTTTACCTCCAGAAGAGTACAAAAAAATTTGGTGCATATGGGACTTATCAACCTTGCCTATAGTAATGAGTTGATTCCAGTTCGCTACCATTGATTAAAAAACAAGACCTAGGCTCTCCCCTAGCAGATATATGAATATCAAGGGCTGCCTCTCAGAGCTGCTGGGCCTATATCCATACCCACGGCCACCAAGTAATAGTGAACATCAAATTGGAGGTGGAAATACCAGCTGGACTCTATGGGGAAGTTATTGGGCTTTATCAGCAATTGCAGCTTGAACCACATAGCTCCAGGTATTATACTACTGGGACATGGTGAGATTAAGGTTTTACTAGCAAATATACAAAATAACCATTGCAAATCCACCAACAACAGATAGTAACATATTTACAATTGATCCCTGTCAAGGAGGTCCTTTGGGTTCACGAGTTTGGGTCACTGGATGAATTTGGTTTACCTGTTGATTTGTAGCTCAGCATAATGGCGGTGGTACTGTACAAAAATATAATGAGGTTATAATAATAACAGAAAGATCAGGCGATATATATATCAAAAATTAGAGAAGATTTTTGCTGTCAATGATCACAAATTAGGTTGCGCTCAGGGGGTGATCCATTTATTAGACACTAGGGATCATTCCCCATCAGGTCACAGACAAACTGCCATTCAAGGGCACCTAAACAAGTAGTTATAATTAAATGAAAAGTTGCTGGAACAAGGGATGCTTGTACCATTAAAGAGTCCGTGGGCTTCGCCTGTTCTAATAGTAAAAAAGAAGAATGGTATCAACCGGGCAGTGATAGACTACCAGAAGTTCAACAGTATCACCAAAGAGGACTCATTTTCTTGCTGCGGATTGTTGATGCTTTGAATCAGATAGGAGGAGCTTGTTACTTCTTGCAATTGTTGGGATTTTTCCCATATTCCCAGCTGGCTAGATTATCAGGGATAGCTAGGAGATTATTCTCTAATGTGAGGTGAATTGGACATCGGTTGACCCTGATTTTGGGGTAACTATGTTCAGGGGATTTTAGGTTATTTGCCTGGTCAGATCTGTCAGGGATCAATCTGGATGAATGCTTAAGATATCGCTGGGCAGAGTTGCCAACGATTAGGGGCATCTGATAGTGATTAACCATCAAATGTACTAATTTGGATTGGTCAGTTTTCATCACTGACTAGTTGGAAATTTAATGAGTAAGTTGCGAGGTGAGTGATGCCACCTGCAACTAGTGAATCAATCTATTGGTTCGCGACCTGCCTTAATGGGTAACAAGTCCCATTACCTAAGCAGGTCGCTTGCCAAATATGGTTGGTTCACTTGGATCGAGAGGAAAACGTTAGGGACACATTTTCTGACTCTTTCTGTTTAGGTCTTGAGGATGTCCAATGACAGAATCCTAGACAGGATGGGAAAGACCATCGCTGCTGATAAGGATGGGTGATTCAACAGCTACGGCTGCCATTTCATTGAGGAGGTATCAACTGAGGGTTGGGCGCTGAATCCCCCACTATATATTCCCTAGAATTCTCTAATAAAAATGTAGTATTTACCAGAACACTAGTTACCAGATCCCTTTTACTAAAGTACTAGCTTAGTAAACTTTATCAGCATTTATTTGTTCTATTCTTTCTCAGGAATATTAGTGCTGTGTGTGATAATTGTGAGAATCTTTAAGAAAGAGAGTAAGTATATGAGTGGGGATCTAGAGAAAAAGTGGAATCAAATAGGGTTTGGGGACAGCTTTGTGTCAAACCAAAGAATCCATAAACGGGGATCTAAGAGTAGACCAAGTTAGGTAATATGAGGGAACAAATTCCTATTCAAGACATCACAAGTATTTCTAGAGGAAACACTGGCTGAGCGTTGGGCTGAAATCTAATACTTCCATTCAACTATGCATAAAGGTTGCCATACTATTATCAAATGATTATATCAAATACTATACAATGTGGAGAATTGCACAAAACCCTAACCTGTGCAAGTAATAAGTTTACAGGGGTTATTGGCCAAAAATAATCAGATAACCTATAAATTTTTACAAAGTGGTGCTCACTTCAGGGGTGTAGTTGAGTAGAAGAACTTAGAAGTAATGTCATATAAAGATGAGATAAGAAAACTATAGATGGAGTTGGCAACCATTAATCAGAACGTCCTGAACTCAGCGGATTATTGAGAATTTGCAGCCTTGGATGAAAGAGTCACCAAGATAGAGGAAGAAATTGATAATGTTGTGAGTTTCAGGAATGAGTTACTTGGATTAGTAACATCAACAAAGAAGAAAGAAGGGGGCTTAATTTGAGAAGTCTTATCTCTGAAAATGGAGCGTGAATCAGACTGCATTAGTTTAAGAGCTTTCAGCACTGATATTGAGCGGCTGATTAAACAGGTTGAGAAGTTAAAGACTCAAAAATGTGATTGTAAGCCATAAGCAGCAACTGATGCCAAAGAAAGAACTCCTTGTACAATATTTGGGAAGATGACTACACCAAGAAACATGCTGCCCACTTTTACCGCTATTTTAGAAATGACGCCCAAAATCACTCCCCAAGCGAGCTGTTTAGCTGAACCTAGAGAGGTGGCTAGAGAAACCTCAGAGGAATTCAAGGCGACACCAAAATTGCCGACTTTCCATCAGGATAATGCCCCAGCATCTCCCCTCGGGTTGGGACCATCTAGTACTAAAAAAAATAATGCCCCAGCATTTTTCTGATTGTTTAATATGACCATGTACAGATATGGTGACTGTCAAAAGGCATTGATGGTGATGAATTGCCTAGACACTGATTGTCAGAACCTAGTGTAGCCTTACCTGGAGGGGGACAGCTGGTCATACACAGAGGCCAAAGCAGACATTACGAAGGAATTCAGAAGCCCAATGCACATGTCAAAGCGCAAATATGAAAATAATGGGCATCCAATTCCATTAAAATGAATCTTTAGCAAGCTTCGCTGATCATTTCTAACAGTAATCTCAAATCCTGGTTGGAGCAAAGGTGCTGGATGACTTTGATGACATAATTGCATTACAAGCGGCCCTTTGGCCCTACCGCAATTTGCACCAAATGATGTCTTCCGTGTTTGCAATGGAAACTACTACCTCTCAGATGGTAAACAGTTTGAAAACCTTGGGAGCAACTTTTGATCACCAAACAGAAGTTTCAAATCAAACCCAGTATGAAATTTAAATCTCACAAAGGGAAATGAGGGTTCTAAAGAAATGAATAAAACCATGCTGGGGGATAAGGCTGAAGACTTCAGACGGATTTATAAAAAAGAAAGTCTGTTACCAATGTGGAGGAAAGGGACATTTTGCTGTTAATTTCAAGAAGCCCAAGGATCAAATCCACGTGGTCCAAGTGAAAGAGTCTGCAACTGTAAAGGAGTCAGGAAAAGGACCTGCTGGCTAGAGGGGAACAGTCTAGAGCTGCAGAGAAGCCTGTTCCTCTCAATATGCACGAGGAAATTGACATCAGTAATCAGTTAGTGGATGAAGACGTACAGTATCAACTGTATCAAGTGGTCAAATTTGGACGTGAATGCAGTAAGAAGATCTGGGGCAAAGAGGATTGACCCTGAGATAATCAAAGAAGTTGCCCAGCGAACACCTGACAACTAGAAGACAAGATTTGAGACACAGATAATCCTGATGAATTGACTAAAGTTTAATTAGATGAGGCAAAACTGTCAATCCCCCTCAGTGCAATAAAGGAACGTTTCCTGATTTTCAGCACAAATCATTTACAACCTCGTTCAGCTATTAATGCCGCTATACACTCAGTAAACACTATCTTAAAATAATCTGAGTGTACTTATATATATACTAGTGAACTGAGTATTGGTGAGGGCGATTGTTGACAGAGGAGCGCCCATTAATATTGTCTCGACCAAGCTGGTAAAGAGGATGAAGATCTCGCCTGATTTGGAACACAAGAAGGAGTATGGGACAGCTGGGCTAAATCTCACCATCTCATGTGGAGCGTATAGTGCTCTTCCAAATTTGATTCAGTTCCTTGGTGGTATCTGCACCAGCAATAGTTTTGGCCAACCAAAACTATGACATTATGATTGGGACAGAATTTCTATGGAAGTACGAAGTTAAATGTAACTTCAAGGATAATATGTTGACCATATTGAGTCAGACGTTAACATTGGTATATCAGAAGGATGGAGAAGCTCCACTGAATAGGAGAAACAACTTCATCATTTTTTTATACAATGATGGCATTGTCACAATTCAATACCAACTAGTTGGCTGGAAGTGACGAAAAATGTTGACAGAAATCCTAGAAAATCATGGAATTCCACTGAGGATCAATAATGTGAAAACCATATCACCTGGATCAAAAAATGATAGTCAACACGGGGTTGACATTAGAGATACTGGAGCTACTGTATGGGGAGGTCAAAAGCCGCTGGAAGAAGTCCAGAGTAGAGCCTTGGGTGGCTCCTGGAATAATAATGCTGGGCCATGGAGAAATTCGAGTTCTTCTGGAGAATTTAAGTGAAAAACTGATGAAGATTAAGAAGTATCAGATTGTTGTGTTTGTTCACCTAATCCTAACGGCTGAACTGAGGAAATTCCACGATTTTTTGACCCTCAATGAGATGTGAATACTAGCTGGGGTAACCAAGAGTATTAACCTATTAATTGATCAAGAGCAAGTCGCTGATATGATGGAAGGACAGTAAGAGGAGGTGCTCAAATTGTTCGAAAAGTATTGGGAAGTATTTTACCAGCATCACCACAATTTGGGATGCGTGAGAGATGTGATCCACAAGGTCAATACCAAGAAAAATTTGCTGATTAGGACGAGAATGATTTGATCATCGAAGGTGGCCAAAGTGGTAGTAGAAGAGGAAATCAGCAAACAAGTGAAGCATGGGCTTCTAGTTCCATCGTCAAGTCCCTGGGCGAGTTCAATTCTTATAATGAAGAAAAAGGATGTCTCTAATCAGGTGGTAATCAGTTACTGGAAGCTGAATAAGATTACAAAGAAGGATTCATATCCCCTACTAAGAATCAATGATGCGCTAGATTGATTGGGAGAAGGGAAGTATTTCTCCATGATGGATATGATATCAGGATATTGGCAAATTGATTTTGCCAAAAGAAGACAATAAAAATGAGAAAATATTACTGCGCAGTGGCTATATCAACTGATGAGAATGCCCCAGGGTCTATGAAATGCGCCTGCAACGTTCCTGAGGGCCATGGATGCTATACTGAGCGACTTGAAGTTTTCATGCGTCCTGATGTACTTGGACGATTTCAATGTGTTCAGTAGGACGTTTAATGACCATTTATTCCAATTGGAGGAAGTGTTCAAGAGACTGTCCGCGGCCAACCTGAAGATAAAGCTGGAAGTGTCACTTCCTCAAAAAAGAGTTGTATTATCTGGGATTCATGATCAACTCTAGTGGACTGCAACTGCAAACCCAGAAGATTGAAGCCATGGAACGAATGGCTGTGCCAAAGAGTGACCAATATACCCAAGTGTTCCTTGGAATAGTCAGATACTATAGAAAATTTATTCGCAATTTTGCCAGAATTGCCGAGCCCTTATTCCATCTGTTGAAGGATCCAAAGAAAGGATTTGTATGTAGTGAATAAGTACAGAAATCCTTCGATGAGTTAAGACAAAACTTGATAGATTCTCTGATTTTAAAATATCCAAATTTCAATTGAGAATTTATTATGCAAACTGATGCTTTGTTGACAGCGATTAGCGCCATATTGAGCCAAGTAGATGAACTTAGGGATGAACATCTGGTGGTGTATGTGAGCTGGACACTCTCAGCCGCTGAGAGGAATTACACCATAACTGAGTGTAAATGCCTTGCGGTCATTTACGCCTGTAAGTAGTTTCAGGTGTACATCCACAGAATGCACTTCAAAGTGGTGACGGACCACTCCTCGTTGAACTGGATTCACAATATGTGAGAACCAGAAGGACGACTGGCCCAATGGGCATTGAAGTTACAGGCTTACAATTATGAGATTGTCCACTGAGCGGGGGCTTCTCATCAGAATATGGATGGCTTATTGCGGTTACCAATGGTCCAGATGGTATACCAGCAGTTGGATGAGTTATTCCAGATAATGGTCAATGGAAAAATAGGAACAAGCCATGAGAAATCCAAGGTGCACTTTGAAAAGTGATGGAAAACACCAAGACCATGGATGGAAAAGTTTTTAAGATGATTAATGGGAAGCGGTTACTATTCTAAAGATGTCAGAAAGAGCAGCTATCGTTCAAGCTGCTCATAAGGTTGTAGGGCATGGAGGCCTGAGAAAAATGACCAACCATATTTGCCAGTACTATTACTGGGAGTCAATAAACTATGATTTCACCGACTATCTAGCTTGTTGTGTGGAGTGCCAGTTGCACAAGCCACATAAGAATATGACTGGATACCAACTGGTCTGCCCTGGATTTGCTTGGCATATGGTGTCCATTGATGTGATGGGACCGCTGACAATGAGCACAGGGGGAGTCAAGTACATAATAGTTGCAATTGATCATCTGACGAAATGGGTCAAGATGTAGGCCCTGGCAAAAGTAGACGCTACTAGTACTGCAAAGTTCATCCTTGATCAAGTATATACTAACATGGATGCCCGCAGGTCCTGTTGAGCATCAATGGGACAAACTTCATGTCTCATGTAATTCCATGGTTAAATGAGATAATGGGGATCTGAGGGGTCGTGTCTGTACCCTACCAGCCAGAGACAAACGGGCCAGTGGAACGATTTAATGGAACGTTGGCCATAATGCTAAGGAAGCTGGTCGCAGGAAGAACTTCTGCATGGGGAAAGTACCTGAGTTCAGTGACGTTCACCTACTATAAGGCATCAAATGGTGATGGGAAAACGCTGTTTAATTTTCTATATGGGAGGAAGGCCGAGTTGTCACCAATTTTATATTTGGTGGTGAAATCAACATTGGGGATGAGTGCTGAGCAGTACCTGAACCAATTGGTAAATATCCTGATCAAAATGCAAATTTCAGGCATTTAATACTATTTTAAAAAGATTACAAGTGAAAATGATGGACAATAAGAACTGATCGGCCTTATCAGAATAATGAATATGCAAAAGAGTTGCCTATTGTGATACACATGGTTTTGGCAGAAGAAACAAACTAGATGTGTTGTGGTTGGTTCCATTTGAGATATTCGCCAAGACAGCAACAGACACCTACTCCATCAAGAAACTATTGGATGGAAGGGTAGTAAATTGAGTCTATGCTAAGTATATGAAGTGATGGATTGATGAAAAAAATAACAAAAAAAAGAGTTCTTGAAGGACCGCTGAACCATAAAGTTGGTTATGTCCTAATGATTTAGTCAAGTCCTAAAAAAGGACCTCTGAACCAATCTAGATGGTTGAGTCTTAAAAAAGTAAGACCTCTGAACTATAGAAAGCTGGTAGGTCTAAGTATATCTAGGATCCAGTTTGGGGGAATATAATAAAAAGATGGAGCACTGAACCAAAACAAGGTCAAGTCCCATGGAAAAAGAAGAAAAAAATAAAAAAATGATAAAGATATTGGAAAAAAGATTATTAAAACCGCATAGATAAAGCGATACGTTTGTATAATTTTTTTAATGATTATCCTTGATTCAGGGATGATTCCACCTTTGTCGCCTCTTGGGGGAGGGAGGATGGATCGCAGTAGGAGTGAATAACCCATTGAAGTCTATGTGAGATTAGATGCTAGTAAGGGCTAGACCTACATAAAACCAAGTTCATTGAGTGGACGCAGATCCCTGCGAGAAAGTGACTAGTGGAAGGGAAATTGAGATGTTAAAAGAAGCCAAACGTGATACCCTGGAGCGGGGAGGGAAGCAACAGTACAAGAAGAGCAGTCAGTGAATAACTAAGTAATACTGATATGGTACTGGAGCCAGAAGGTTGTTCTTGAGCGCTTGCCGATGAGCTTTGTCAAGAACACTGGACATATTGGATGGCAACAAACAAAGGATACTAGACGGGGGTTGCCAAATCATGCCCCCTACTAAAGCCATCAGTTGAAGATACTGATGGGATGCACCAGAAAAAAGATGGTATTGTAAGGAGCAAATGGCATCCTGAAAGTGACGATTATGAGCTTCTTAGAAGCTGAAGCATAAAGAGCGATGGAAACTGGGAGAGGCTGGAAGCTTTGTGGCCCAACTATAAAGAACTTGGACAGCAAAGCAAAGAGCATAAGCTGCAATATCCAGATCTAGGATGTTCACAAGGTCAGAAGAATTCAGAGCTTTAGATAAAGCCTCAGTGACTTGGGCCCATAATTCTGTGTAGGGGACTTCAAAACGTACGCTGTTGCCAATGGTGAGTTTGGTGGCCAAGAAAACTGGCTTGTAATATTGGCTGAATTGGAAGAGGAACTCCAGAAGCAAGTCTGAACTGGCGAGGAAGGAATGATCAAGAGCAAAAGGCACTATCTCAAGAGGATCAACGATGATGTTAGGTGCATCTGCAAAAGGAGCTGAATCCAAGAGAGTCTTGAAATATAACTCTGGAATCAATGACAGAGGAAGGATTGGCTGCGATTCATTTGATACAATTTCTAACCTGGTTTCAGTGGGATTGGTTACCATTTCTAGTAATTCCACGGAAGGACTAGCAACTGGTACTTGACTAGGAGTATGAGTCCTGGAAGGACCATAGAAATGGTTCCATCGTGCATAACGACTCATCTGCTGGAAGAGCCAATGATCTTGATCAGAAAAACTGTTGATCAGCTATTGGTACCGCGACTCAGAATTTGACATATGAATTGGATGAGAGGGGGGTGTCAGACTTATATGATAGCCAACATTATGCACTCTGAAATCAATTAAGCTCCAATTTTATGGAATTAATATAAAAATGTATGGGATAAGCTCTCCAGAGAAGAATTAAGAATGATATGAGCCAGGAGGTTATGAGAAGAAAATAACAAGGGAGAATATAAATGAGCATTCTTAATTGGGCTGCAAAACAAACATTGACGGCAAGAGTCTCCTGTCAAGGACAAGGAGAAAATCAGGTTTTTGAGGACGCCAAACCTAGAATTTTGAATATGGCAGCAGGTCATATGCCCTGACGGGGGAAAACCAGATCCCAGGATTAATATTGCCATGAGTAAATTGATCAGCCCAGCATGGCAGAAGATTGTGGGGACCGCACTATGAGTAGGCAGTAGCAAGAAGGAATAGGAAGAGAGCTGCATGCCAATGGTCGTCCTGAGTTGCATTGAGTATTGATGATTGTACTCCACTTGAGTAAATGAAGTATCTGACTGAGTGTCCAAAGTGGTGTTCTCCTGTCCCAATCCTTTTCTTTCTGGAAATCTAGAAAAGAGGGGGGATGTGTTGAGATCTTTGCCCATATTCCCAGCCAGCTAGATTACCAGGGATCGCTAGGGGACTATTTCCTAATATGAGGTGAATTGGAAATTGGTTGACCCTGATTTCAGGGTAATTATGTTTGGGGGATTTTAGGCTATTCTTCTGGTTGGAACCATCAGGGATCAATCCAGACAAATGCTTAAGATCTCATTTGGTAGAGTTGTCAACGAAATAGGGGCATATGATAGTTGATTAACTATCAGGTGTACAAATTGGGATTGGTTGGGTTTCATCACTGACCAGTTGGGAGTTTAAGGTGTAAGTTTCGAGGTGAGTGATGCCACCTGCAACTAGCAAATCAATCTGTTGGCTCACGACCTGCCTTAATGGGTAACAAGTCCCATCAACTAAGCAGATCGCTTGCCAAATATGGTTGGTTTGCTTGAATCGAGAGGAAAATGTTAGGGACACGTTTTCTGGCTCTTTCCATTTAGGTCTTGAGGATGTCCAATGACAGAATCCTAGCCAGAATGGGGAAGCCATTGCAGCTGAGACAGAATGGGTGATTCTGTGCAACGACTGCCATTCCATCGAGGAGGTGTCAACCAAGGGTTGGGTGCCAAATCCCCCACTATGAATTTCCTAAAATTCACTAATAAAAATATAGTGTTTCCAGAACACTAGATACTAGATCACTTTTACTAGAGTATTAGCTTAGTAAACTTTATCAGCATCCATTTGTTCTATTCTTTCTCAGGGATATTATTGCTGTGTTCAATAATTGAGAGACTCTTTAAGAAAAAGAGTAAGGATCTGAGCGGGGATCCAGAGAAGAAGCGTAATCAAATTTGGGGATTGCTGCTGACTGTGTGTCAAACCAGAGAAACCATAAACAGGGATTTGAATAGATCAAGTTAGGCAGTACGAGGGAACAAATCCATATCCAAGACATCACAAGTATTTCAAGAGGAAATACTAGCTGAGCGTTGGGCCAAAATCTAATACTTCCATTCAATTATGGATAATAGTCGCCTTACCATTATCAAATGATTATATTAAATACTATACAACGCGGAGAATTGCACAAAACCCAAACCTGTGCAAGTAATAGTTTTATAGGTGTTATTAGCTGAAAATAATCAGATAACCTATAAATTCTTTACAGCAATGGATTTGATATCAGGTTACTGGCAAATCAGGTTTCCCACGGAAGAACTTGAGAAATGTGCCATAATCACATCAAAGGTGTTTTTTCAACCAACATATATGCCTGAAGGGCTGTGTAACGCCATGGCTACGTTTTGACGGGTCATGGACACCATCTTTGGCGACCTGAAGCTGTTGTGAATTCTTGTGTACCTTGACAATATCAATGTCTTCTCCCAAACGTTTTCTGAGCACCTTACCCGTTTGGAGGAGGTATTCTGCCGGCTGGCTGAGGCCAACATCAAGTGTAAGCCCCATAAATGCCACTTCTTCAAGGACCAACTGGAGTATCTTGGGTTTGTGGTGGATGCAAAGGGGCTTAAACTGCAGCTGTCTAAAATGAATTTTATCTGGAAAATGACCCCGCTGTGCAACAAACGTAAAGTACAGATATTTTTGGGGATGATAAGTTACTACTGACGCCTTATCCACAACTTTAGCTGCATTGAAGGACTTTTGTTTTTGTTACTAAATATGATGCCATGTTTGAATGGACAAAACGTCAACAATGCTCCTTTGATACACTTTGGATGGCGCTAATCAGCGCGCTGATACTTTGTTATCTGAATTTTGATATAGAGTTGATTGTCCAAAAAGATGCATCTCTTTCCGCCGTTGGAGCTTTGCTTTCCCAAAAAGAAAATGAAGTGGAAAGGCACCTATTTTCATACTGCAATCGGAGCCTGAACTACCATGAACGCAATTGCACCATGACCAAGAGGTAGTGCTTAGCAGTGATATACGCCTACAAGCAATTTAGGGTGTATTTACATGGAGTGAAGTTAAAGTCATGACGGATCATGCCTCATAACGCTGGTTGCAAAATCTCAAAGAGCCTGAAGGGCGTCTAGCCCAATGGTCCCTCAAACTGCGGTCATATGACTTCAATATCCTCCAACGACCTGGAGCCAAACACCAGAACGCCAATTGATTATCAAGATTACCCACAATTGCCGTTACAGAGGATCTGAGCAATGCAATGTACAATAAAATGCTCAGCGGTAGATATTATGACAAACAGACAAAAATTATAAAGGCGTTAAATGAGATCTAAGATAATACCTTTCAGTGGAACGGTGAGTCGTACAAGCAGATTGGAGATTCTATGGTGAACTTTCCGTGACCCTCAGCACGGCCCAGAATTATTATGAGCTCACATAAGGCAGTTGGACATAGTGGATTGTACAAGACGTTAGAATTGTTGCACCCTCAGTATTATTGGGAGAGCATGAACAACAATGTGCTTGAGACAATTTCCTGCTGACACCAGTGCCAAGTGGAAAAGACTTTTCACCAGAAGACCTCATACCAGCTAGTGAAACCATATTTTGCCTGGAATATGGTTTCCATTGACATTGTTTGGCCCCTGCCAACTGGAGAAAACCATTTTAAATACATTCTGGTGGCGATTGATCACTTTACCAGGTGGGTAGAAGCACAAGCAATCAGGGATTTAGGGGGCGGTTATAGTGGCCAAGTTTATATTGGAATGTATCAACCAGTGACATGGCTGTCCTCAGTTTATCCTTATCAATAACGGAACTAACTTCATCTCCCACATCCTTCCAAAGCTAAATAGACTGTTGGCCATCCGCGGGGTTCTGATGACCCCATATCACCCCAAGTCCTATGGTATGGTTGAGTGAGTTAATGATACCTTGATGAACATACTCCAGAAATTAGTAGCGGATCAACCTTCATATTAGAGTTCCCTCCTTTCCACTGCCATTTTTGCATACAACATCAGCTATCACTCTGCGAAGGGGAAGAGTCCCTTCCAGTTACTATATGGATGGCACCCAGCTCTATCTGCACTGTCAATTCCTGCATGTTAATAACTGATGTAATGGATCCTTAACGCTACTTGACTAACCAGGCCAACACTTCAATCAAAATTTCATACTGAAGTGTACATTTTCAGCTTGGCCAGAAAAGATACAGAATCATGCTGCCATTCAGGTATGCATAGAGGGCTTGCTCAGGCCAAGGGTGGAAAAATGGTGCTATTTAATGACCAGCATGGGTTTTGTTGCGAGCATAAATTGGCTAACTTCTGGATTGGTACTTTCAAGTACAAACTGAAAAGATGGGGGTCAATACCTACACTATCAAGGACTCCTCAAGTGGTTAAATTGTTAATTGAGTACATGCAAAGTTTATCAGGTGTATAGCAATAGGAGACTTTTTGTCCACTCAAGGGTAAGTAATGTTGGGATTTTGATATGGCTGGGCAATAAGCTCCAAATGGCTGCGGCGAAATAAGGTAATATCAGCAAAAACTTGTAATAGCATAATATTGGTGAGATCGCCTCAAAATAAGGAGATAAGGCGATACTGAGATCAGGACAAATAGTTATTGGATGCCTCCAAATAAGGCAATAAGGCAATGTCAACTCATGATGAATATTTGGTAGATCGCCTCATACTAAGGTAATAGTGAATTTAAGAATAATAGACCATGAGCGGATCTCACAGCTACAAGGGTGAGCCAATGAGGTTATTGCGGGAAAAATAGCCTAAGCAAGAGGATTGGTATTGACTGAAGTCTCTGATATATAAGCAAGATGAGAAGATTAGAAGGAGAGGATTGTTGGTAAGAATAAGAGAGCAAAGCAGAAATAGTTTTTAATATGATTAAATTTAAATAAAGTGGTGTGGTCAGAGCTAATTGCTCCATTTTTATTAAAGTCTTTACGTTTGATTTGAGGACCAACAATCCCAATACTATCCATCTATTGCTCAGTGGGAATGACCCTGTGCAACCCTTACGGCATATCTCAATGAAATCGCCAAAATTGTAACATCATATAAAGAAAGGATTAATAAAATTAATAGAGGGAGAAATCTGAATGTGAGGCTCTTGGTCAAGCAATGCATTCCATATTGTAAGTAGCCTTTGTAGCTTGTTAGTATATAGGGTGAAAAGGGAGGAGGAATTTACTAAGTTATATAAGACTTGTTATCACTTAGGTTGATTGTTGAGCAGATTCTTGACTCTGCCCTTTTGTGGGATCATCTTAATTTACTGCCTTAGTGTCATCTAGAGTAATGGTCACCTTATATTCTGTTAATTTTTTGAATTAGGCTTAAAATATGAAACCAAGTAACTCTGATCATGGGATTCAAACATGATCTAAAGATTTAGAGAAAACTATTGTTGGGGGATAATCCATGACTAAATTTATCAAATCTTCTCAATATTATTGTCCAAACCTGAACTATGTAATCAAGTATCGTATTAAAGAAGCCTCTCAAATCAGAGATAAACCTAATTTATTTAATCAAATACTGTCTGACAGATGTAGCTAGAATGTCACAGAATTCATGATGTCAAGTTAGTATATATTTCAGCCTGGAAAGCGCTTTGTAGTTTCCTGATAATAATTCCCTGATCTCCTATAAATTTTTTTGAGAAAGATAAAGATTACAGTCTATTTTACTAATATTTTTAAGTACTGCTAATTATTCAGCA
>JAKSZP010015209.1:0-33744 GCA_022478985.1 Massospora cicadina
ATTCATTTCATAACTTTCCTAATTTTCTCATTAAATTCTTTCTTAGGAGAAAGTGTTGACAATTTGGATGGATCAATTTCCCAGTTTTTATTAAAGCCTGCCTCAGAAGAAGTTCCTGAACCCAAAGTAAAATTATGCCTGAAATTGGCCAGAAGATTTGAGGAGAATTTAATAGGCCTAGTGAGTTATTAAATGGTCTGAATCCAAAAAATTACAGGTGCTATAGAGGATCAACCATCAGAACTTTGGCCCAAATTGACATTCAGGATAACATTTTTCAAAGCAAGCGATCCTCAGATTTTGACAACTGGTGCTCACTCAAAACTGGTGAAACTCTCCGATATAGATTCTAGTAACCTATTCCTGGCAGATTCGGCCAAACAAAACAGCAAAATCTAGATGGAAACTAAAGTCAAGGCCATCTCAGATTATTTTCCCAGTCAACAAGGCTCCGCAGATGGTATCTCCTACACCCATAATCTTGTCAACGTGAGGGGAGCTCATGCAACAAAACCAGACGTCCCAAATAAGGTTATAATGATGCTTTGAACAACAAGAAATTTTCAAAAATTTGGACAGTTGTGTCAAGATTGCAGGCCATAAACACTGAAATTACTCAGGAAATCTGGGAGCTCATAATGCAATTATCAACTCAAATTATCGAGTAGATAGTATTGGCAAAGACATTAAAAGCATAGCATCTAATAAAGCTTTACTCAAAGAAAAGCCTGACAACCTCAAAAACAAAGAAGCTGACGTTCACCCAGCTTTGATAAAAGAAAAGTAGGAAAAAGCTCTGTCCATTCGGCCAAAAAACAGTTTAGAAAAACTAAGGGCTGAATACAGGCATCAGAATCCAGTAGTTCAGAGCACTATTATGAAACTGAATCATCGGAAATCAACACCAATGTAGAAGCTGATGCCTTGAACATCTGTGCTATGCCTAGAGTACTGGCAGTCATCATGACTCCAGACACCTTCCAACGGGAAAGAGGGCCAATTATGAGCGAGGATACACCAAGATGCTTAAGAAGAAGTACAGCCCCTGTGGCCAAAACAGGGCGAGATGACTTCAAACAATAAATTTATTAAAGTTTGATAAGGATGGAAAAGTTCATTATTTCCTCAAGTTATTTGAAAAAGCAATGAGAGGAGAATCAGACCATGCTAAAGGATCAGCACTAATTAACTCACTTAATGCCCATAGCTGTGACCTCGTTATGCCCTATTTGGGCGACGATTGGTCCTATAAGGATGCCAGAATTGCAATATTCAAACAGTTTGGAGGGCCTGAGAAATTAGAAACCCGAAAAAGAGAGCTTCTTAATATTGAATTCAAACAGAATGAAACTATTAAGGACTTTGCGGATAGATTCTTCCATGAGGCACAAGTTCTGCGTTGGGTGCAATGCAATAGATATGTTTGACGCCAAAATTGCACTGGAGCATGCAATTATGCCCTTCCGTGAACTGCACAATGTTATGTTGCCTGAAAACAATGGAAGCTTGAAAATTCAAAAGCTCACCAATTACTTGAGAAGCTGTTCCCATAATTTCGACACACCTAATTGGGCCAAAGATCCATAAAAATCTCAATTTTCAGGCCCAAAAAACAACACTATGTCTGACAAGGGGGAATATTTCCAAAATGTGAACTAAAAGGTTTGTGCAAAAACAGCAAACAGGGCCGATTACATGCTACAAATGTGGTCAAATAGGGAATTTTGGTAGCCAGAGCTACAGACGGTCCAACAATAAGCCTGGGGTCAACATTTCTCTAGAAATTAACAGTGACAGTGAGGCAGGAAAAGAGAAAGTGGAGTAGAGGTGGAATGCTAAACTCCACCAATTTTCAAACCATTCCACCTGACCCTACGAGCTCTTTAGGGCCGAAGATGTTGCTGAAAATAACCTCAACCATATTGGGGCTAATGATGTTATGATGGCCACTACTCCGGGCCACCAAAAAAGCAACTAAACCCTTGAAAATTATCAAAAAAGCCCAAGCAAAGGTATTAAAACCTTACATGAAGCAAATTATTGATCAGGTTTTGGATTTACAACCCAGATGTTCAACCAATTTACATAAGCTTAATAAAGTTTAAGTAGCTATTCCCACAAATACCTTAGCAGATAACTTCCCAGATATATGCTCAAGCATGAAAGCACACCTGGAATCGGGCAACAATCACAGCATTCACACAATAATTACCTCTGAAAACTACTCTGAATGTACTTATGTGGACATAGCAGTGAACAAGGTGCAAGTTCAGGCCATTGTTGATAGTGGCGCTCCTATCAATATAGTCACTAAAAAAATTGTTAAAAAAACTAAAAAATTTCGCCCGATGTTGCCCACTGCCAGGAATATGGAACTTCTGGAGCGCATACAACCAAATCACTGGGCGCCTACAGTACCTTACCACTCCGATTTGGATCCATTGTAGTAACAGCACCTGTCATAGTGTTGCCAAATAAAAACTATAATATTCTAATTGAGACTGATTTCCTGAGAAGATATGGAGTTGTTACCAATCATAGGATGATACATTTACCATTCTTGGCAAGACTATTCCACTTTACTTTAACTTTAATAAGGCAAGTGAGAAAAAGAAACCCAGCCTAATCATAAGTCTGGCCTACAAAGATGGAATCCTCCCAATTGAGTATTCCAAAGCTTGGTCAAAAATAAAACCACTTACCACTCAGATTGATAATTTAAATGGAATTCCACTTCAATCAAATCAGATCATCACTATACCATCCAGAGAACAAGTAATCATCCCAATAAGACTAACAATTAATATCCCAGAAGGCCTTTACTGATAAATATATCAACCATGGTCTAAATTTCGATTTGAACCAAATATTGCCCCTGGTAAAATCATTCTGGGCCATAAAGAGATACATATCTTATGTGCAAACCTGAAAAATTGGCCCATTTCCATTAGGCGACATCAAACAATCACTTTTCTGTATCTGTTCTCTACCACGTAAATTCACTCATTCCATGAGTTCAGAACTTTTGTCAAATTAGGGTTCCCTTCAAAGGACCAAAACAGCATAAATATGTTGTTCCTATGACCTATTTAAGCAACCTGACCAACTCCAAGAAAGGCCTAGCTCAGGAGTTATTCTCTATATTTTAAGAAATTTTGCACAAGATGATTTCAACTTGGGTTGTGCTAATGGTGTCACCCATAAAATTGATACTGGAGATCATAATGTCATTTGATTACGCCCAATTAGATGCTTGAAATCATCATAAGAAGCGGTATCAAAAGATATTAAGGAACTCCTTGATTGCGACATGCTAGTCCCTTCAAAAAGTCCTTGGGCAGCACCAATTTTTAATAGTGAAAATGAAGGATGGAAGTAACCGAGTAGTTATCAACTATTGGAATTTAAACAAAATCACAAAAAAGGACTCATACCCACTGCCACGAATTGACAACGCTTTGGATAGGCTAGGGGGCACGAAGTTCTTCTCACCAATGGACCTTATCAGCAGATAATGGCAGATCTTCCTGAAGAGGAGCGCGAGAAATGTGCAATCATAAACTAAGAGGGCCTATTTCAGCCAATAAGAATGCCTCAAGGACTCTACAATGCCCCAGCCACATTTCAACGGGCAATGGACACAATCCTGGGAGATTTAAAATTTCATGTGTACTAGTGTACCTTGACAATATCAACATTTTCAGTCGCACTTTTGACAACCACCTGGAACACTTAGAGGAGGTTTTCAAAAGGCTAGCTGCTGCTAAGTTAGAAATCAAGCCCAGAAAATGTCATTTTTGCAAAGACCAACTGGAATACCTTGTATTTGTGATTGATAAAATGGATCTTTGGCCTCAAACCTCTAAGTTGAATGCCATTTAAAAATGTAACAGCCTGAATTCAAGCGCAATATCTAAGTATTCCTAGGCATGATCAGGTACTATTGCAGATTTATTGCCAACTTTGCAAAACTTGGAGAGCCGCTTTTTTATCTGCTTAAAGATAAGGCTTTTCAACTGGACTCCAGCTTTCCAGGATGCGTTCAACCAACTTTGATCGTCCCTATTAAGTGCACCTGTTCTTCAATATCTGGACTTTGATCACAAATTTATCATCCAAATTGATGCATCCCAAACAGCAGTGGGGGCATGTTATCCCAAGTTGGAGAAGACGGTGAAGAACATCCTGTTGCCTTTGCTATTCAGAACCTAAACGTTCATGAAAGGAACTACACAGTGACAAAACGAGAATGCTTAGCTGTCATATATGCTTGCAAGCAATTCTGGGTCTACCTTCATGGTACTCATTTCAAAAGTTATTATAAATCATGCTTCCCTAAGATGGTTGATTAATTAAGAGAACCTGAGGGCTGGTTAGCCCGCTGGGCATTAAAGCTGCAAGCCTATGACTACACCATTGAGCATTGAGCGGGTGCAAAACACCAAAACGCTGACTGTCTATCCTAAATACCCACCATCACAACACTTAGTTGGGCCACCAATGAGTTGTTTATGAAAATGATCACTGGAGAGTATCAGGATGAGCCTGAATCTATTCAAGAAATACTATCAGATCTATGAAAAATAAAACTGTCAAAAATGGGATGCTTTACAAGATCGTTGAGGACAAAAAGTTTATTTTTCAAGACTTTCATCCTGAACAGACCTAATAATTGCAGCGCATAAGGCTATAGGGCATGGCGGATTCAAGAAGATGAAAGAGCATCTGAAGCAATTCTACTACTGGGAGTCAATGCATTTCAACATCCAAGAAACGCTATAATGCTGTGCAGAGTGCCAAGGCGAAAAACCATTCTGAAAAAGCACATCTTACCAGCTTGTTTGGCCCAACTTTTCCTGGCTTACTGTATCTATGAATTTGTTGGCCCACTTCCAACAAGCAATACAAAGGCCAAGTACATAATTGTAGCCATCGACCACTTGACCAAATGGGTCAAGGCCACGGCTATTCAGGAAGCTGGAGCGGCAACTACCACCAAGTTTGTACTTGAAAACATCATCCACAAATATGGATGCCCTCAGGTTGTTCTGACCAATAATGTAACCAAGTTTACCGCCAATGTCCTTGCCAAGCTCAACCAACTAATGGGAGTACATGGTGTGCTTTCTGCTCCCTATCACCCCAAAAATAATGGGACTGTTGAGCGTGCAAACAGGATATTGGTTAACATTATCCAGAAATTAACCTCAGCCAAACCATCCAAATGGAGTACATATTTAAGTTTGGCAGTCTTCGCCTATAATATCTCCTACCATTCATTAACCAGGATCTCTCCATTTCAAGTATTATACAGTAGACACCCAGCCCTACCAACGCTGCCATATTTGGTCCTAGAGGATCCTGGCAAAAGCACTTATCCTCAATACGTTGAGAAGCTTGCAGATGCCTTAAATAAACTATAAGCTCAAGCCTTTGACAACAGTTTCTCTGAGAAATAAGCCTGACATCAAAAGGACTTAGAGAATCGCTACCCACTGGCCAAATTTGAAGTTAATGATGTAGTTCTATTTTGCAACACCCACGTATTGGGCTGAATGCAAAAGTTAGATCACATCTGGGTTAGCCCTTTCAAAGTCATTGAGAAAACATCTAAGTTCATATACACCATCAAGGATATTAGGACTGGCCATATATACAACCAAGACCATGCTAAATTCCCAAGAAGGTTTAATAAGTGGGCTGATTAAAAAAAAGTTAAAAAACATAAAAACATAAAAATACAAAACCAAAACCAAAACCAAAAAACAAAAAGCAAAAAATAATTATCTAAAAATTTTATTCTAATTAATCTTTTAGTTTGCACAACTTTTCTTTCTTGTTGCAATCACTATTACAGCCTATTCAATTCAAGACTGAATCTAGTTTGATAATCTCACAGAGGAGATTAGTCTGCGCCCATGTCAGGGAGCAGTTGGGCAAGCAAGGTAAGAGGAGCAGGTGGAAGGCTCGCAGCCTCCAACGTTCGAAAACGCCCCGGAGAATCTGGTGGAATTGACAAAAATCTTAAAAAGCTGGTGGTCAAGATTTCCCTGGAGATACTCACATGGCAAGCACGATGCAACCAGTACATCAACACGCCACACTCCTAATCACTTTTGTCGGTGGAATTTGGAGTCCGCGTGTATCTGGACATCCAAAAAATGGCCTTATGGGAAAAATTTTATGAAGATGTACACAAAATTTTCCCAACCGCGGTGTACATTGCACCTCACTCCATGTCATGCGGTTGGCTGGACCTAGGTTTTAAGAGCAAAAAAGCAGCAGATGAGGCTGCAGCGGTGCGCGTAGTGGTTAACCTCCCCAAAGGGCAATGGGTCATCAAAACCAAACGCACCAGATGGACAAAATCAAACCAAATTTTCCTTACGTTTGACTTTTTGCCTACTACGGTAAAACGTGACATTTTGGAACAACACCTGAAAGATGGTCTCACTGTATATGGCGAAATACAATCTTTCAAAATGCAACGCTTCACGCTGATGCCACACCTGTGCACCAACAAAGCCATCGCAGTTCTGACCCCAACTGAGGAGATTATGAAGGACCTAACCCATATCCTGCACTCCACTTTTATTGATATTGCAGGGCATACCACCCACCCATTCTGGGTGACCGTGGACAGCGCGCCCCCCATTTTCACCCGCTGTGACGCGTTTGGCCACAAGGCGCATGCATGCCCCATCAAGGAGGGCGTCACATTCCAAGAGCTCCTTGGCAGCCATGGCCAACAGAGAGGCGCACTACGAACCAACTGCAAGTACCAAGGAGGCTTTCCCGTGGGGAGCACAAGGCTGCTACCTATTGGTAAAGCCTATCTCCCCACAAGAACAAAAGAAGGCTAAGCAGGCCTGTAGGGCCGCGGCCAAGGAAATGGCCAAGGCCACCACCACTATCCCACACTCACAACGCCAGGAGGACATGGAAACCTTCGCAGCGGAAGCAACTTGGCAATCCATCAACCAATCAGATTGGGAAGCCCATGTCAAGCGGGCCACTCAATCTGAGGATCCAATGGGAGACTCGATCTCACCCAATCGTTGTACCCAAGCTCCAGTCAAAACTGACTTGGGACCTATCCCAATTGAAAAAAAAATTTTGACCCGCTCAACGGTGCACTGAACTCATCCGCACCACAAAAAATTCGTCTGACATCAGGAAAACAAAAAGCGAAGGCCAAAGCTAACATGACTCTTTCTGAAAAAATCAACAAAAACTCTGATAGTGTTGCTGCTAACACCCGCGCTGCTGTGAAAGCCCGTGGGGACCTAGAAGAGGCAGGTGGGCCTGGGTGCCCATCCCCTCGCACCTAAGGTGTGATGGGGGAAACCTTCACTTTAGGGATGTTGAATATTGCTGGACTCAAGGCCTCCCCTGTCGTGGGCTAAGAAACTGAGTTTTTTACAACACAATTAACCCGTGGATTTCCTGGCCATCCAGGAGTCCCACTGTCCACGAGGTTCCGAGGAAACTTGGAGAACAATGCTCCTCCCATCCCTATCCTTTTGGTCAAAGCACTGTAGGGTGCTAATTCGGAAAAATAATTTTTTCAAATTTGTATCCTCAGAAACATTCCTAAATGGCTGAGTGCTCATTGTCACCTTCTCGTGGGCTGACGTAGTGCACGCAATCATCAACATTTATGCCCTACATGGTGCACACGAGCGTCAGGAATTTTTCTCATTGGTCAAATCCCTCCCGCTACCCCCTGATTCTTTCCTAGTCAGCGACATGAACTGTTAGCTAACCTCACCAACAGACCGGTGGCCTCCCTCACCACACGCCCCACAGGGTCACGTTGAACTACGCGTTCTAAAGGCCACCCTTGGGTTAATGGATGCACTGCCACAACATGCCCTGCTGCTCAAAAACATGATGCATCCCCACATCCACAATGGCCAATTAAGGTCCATGACCCGCATTGACCTTATTCTAACGCTGGCAAAATTCCAACCCCACATCTCCCACTTCAAAACAATGAAAATGGAATTCTCTGACCACCGACTGGTCTTGATAACATACCACCTACCTGTCACAGTTGCCAAGGCCCCACATTGGTGCAAAATCCGCCCCCCAAGCTCGCATCGCCAGGATTTTCCACGTGGGTGGAAGAGGCAACTTTGGCAAAAAAGTTTGTTGCACCGTTTTGCGTGGACCCCATTTCCACATGAGCAACTTTCAAAGAGGATACCATCCGCCACTCTCGCCATCTCTCCTACAGACGCTCATGAGCCATATCAGTGGTTATCTCGTGCACTCTGGCAGAATTGGCACACTTGGAGTCCAACATTCCAGCTACAGGATACAGCCCTGCATGGGGCCAGAAGTGGGCGGAGGCAGCTGCCCACCTCAACGCACTCGAAAGGCAACACAAACATCAGGTTTGTGTCCAATACAGGGCCACACGCATCACTAAAGGTGACAAGTGCACCGCATATTTCTTTAAAAAAATTTTGCACCACGCCAGAGCGTGGCCTGCACACAGGTGCGAAGATCAGATAATTCTATTGTAAATACACCAGCCGAAGTAGCAATCAAAATGCAAAAATATTACTCTGAGTTGTACCAAGCTGAACCAATTCAGCTGGCCGAAGTGACAGAATTTCTTGACTGAGCTCATATCTGCACCATTTTCTGATACCCAGAAATAATGAATTTAATTACTCCGAACAAATTATGGACAGCCATTCGCGGTGCACCAAACCAAAAATGCCCAGGCCCAGATGGCATTCCATATGAGTTCTAAAAATAATATTTCAAATATAAATCCCCACTTCTGCTTGCCTCACTTAACCAAAGCCTGTTGGAAACGCGCCTCCTACCAGGAGGACATGAGGCCTTTAATGTCACACTCTTCAGAAAAGGGGATAAGCTTGACTTAGCCAACTGGCGCCCCATTTCTCTAACAAACACAGACACCAAAATTTTAACAAAAATTATGGCTAACCAATTAGGGACTGTAAGATCTGCCACCATCTCCCCAGAACAATTCGGTTTCATCCCCAGAAGGTCAATTTGGGATAACGTGCACTCTGTTGCTAATGTATATTAGTCCACAGCCTCTGGGGCACTTGTATTCTTGGACCAACAAAAGGCCTATGATAGAGTAAACTGGGAATACCTAAGGGCCTGCCTCCATCAATTCTGCCTACCCCTTCACTTCATCAACTGGGTGATGCTGCTCACGGAATCTGCAACAATGGCAGTGCATGGCCCTGGCTTCCTAACAGAAGTAGTCCGCCCTCAAAGGGGCTTGCGACAAGGGGACCCCCTCAGCCCACTCTTATACAACTTCAGCCTTGACCCACTACTGCAAAATGTGAATGCCCAACTCACTGGGGTCCATGTGCCAGGCCAAGCCCCAGTCAAAATATTGGCGTTCGCAGATGACTGTCTGGTTGGGGTGTCTAATAATCAAGATGCATGCGCGCTTTAAGCTCTCATCCAGGAATAATCTCAGGTAAGCAACGCGGCACTGAACGCCTCCAAAACTGAAATCATCCTCCTTGGTCAGTTTCAGAACTGCTGGGCCCCAGCAATTAGTTCCCAACCTGGCCCATCTGCTCGCTCACGTCCACGCCTTAGTAACTCAACACACACCACTCCACTGGTGCTCCCCTTCATGCCACGCCCTACCATAGGACCAGTGCGCCATCTGGGCGTGTGGATGGAGGCAGGCGGATACGCGTCAGCAGTAATGGAGTGCCGTATTCTGGACAACGTGATGAAGCGAATCGCCTCTCTCAGAGCCACCCTACTTCCCTTACTGGCAGGGTTGTTTTAGCCAACTCTATGCTCCTATCCAAAGTCTGGTTTGGAGCCCACGCCATCCCCTTCTCCCCAAGCTTCTTCAAATCCTTGTATGCCTTGCTGCAAGGATGGCTTTGGTCAGGCCACCCTCCACCAGTGCGGCTAGAGGTCATGTTTGGCCCTCATCATCATGTTGGCATGGGCCTGCTTGACTTCAAAGCCCATGCTGCCAAGATCCTGGGCACCTGGATCGCGGCCATCACCGCTCCCACACTCCCATCCCAACACTGGTCCCACGCAGCCCGCTCCAACTTATCCTGATCCTTGGGCCTCAACAATCCATCAAACCCCCACTCCCTGATGAAATACCTCGCATCACACACATCGGCCACAGGTCCTCACGGGACAAAAACCCACTACAAACGAATCCTACTCTCCATGTGGAGCGCAGAGTGGAGAATTCATATTAGTGGACATACAACCCAAAGAGGCCGCCCCTCTCCTCAGTTCACACAAGAGGTACAGGGGCTACCCATCCATGATGGCGTGATCCCCATTATGCCCCATGTCCTATCCAGGGTGGACTACCTGGACATGATGGACATCCCTATTCCATTGAGACCCAAAAAACAATCTGGAAATATGTAAATCACCCTCTGTTGCTGCCTCAAGTCCGCTCCCATGTTTGGCGCTGCCTGAGGCGGGTGTATCGTACAGCTGAGTGCTCTAACGCTTTACTCTCATCCTGAGTCATGTGCAGCCAGTATGTAACGCTGTTCCACCGCCTGGAGAAGTGCCCCACCTCTAAAGTGATATGGCGCGAAGTTCAACGTCTGCTGGGCCAGGATCAAACGCATCCCTTCAGTCTGTCAAGAGATATGTTTGCTCTATCAATAGCCTCCTCCCTTCCACCCTCCCTCCGTGCTCTGGTGGTTGCAATCGCCATGTGGACCATCCACACGATTGTCTTAGATGCCATCACAGGCTCCACCCCCACCCTCCCAGAAACTGTCCACAGATTCCAGTCTCATTTGGTGGACCACTTTCAAGCGTGGATGTTTGGATACCTCCCACCGCGTCACTGACAGCTGGTCTCCTCCTGGTTCCCAGTCTGGTTCATCATATCAGACCCCTTCCTCCACACGTTCTCAATATTGGCTACGGCCCCTTCACACGTTCCCTCCCCTCCCCATAAGTGGCGTTCCCGCTGGCAACAAGAGATAGCATCGCTTCTCTGAGGGTGCCTCCCCCGGTACTAAGTTTATCTGTCCTGAGTCATATTTGGAAGTGTCCATCCCATGGTCGGCCTTCCCCGCAATAAATTTAAAATTTAAATCTTTTAGTTTGCACTTGAGGTTGGAGAGGGGATCCAACTTCAGACTTGACAGGCATTTGGGCCATCATTCTTCAGACTCATTGGCTGGTCTGGGTGAAGCTATAAAATAGAAACCAAATCCATTCTCATCAGTCGTCACACCAATGTGAAATACCCACATAGGCTAATTGGGAATCTTAGGGCTTATGTTTGAGTCAAGAGGGGGAAATATCAGATTCTTGTAGTTGACTTAAAAATAAATCTTCAACAACCATTGGATCAGGCCAATTAAATTTCAACACTTGAGCTAACGCCTATTGCAATTAAACACAATTCAGGCCAATTATCTCACTGACAATTTGATTGAGTATTGTATCAGGCGCTTGGCCCAAATACGCTCACATATTATGGCCAATTCCAATGCATCAATTCTCAGCAATTGGTTCCAATTATCAAAACACAATCAATTCAATCATATACAAAATAGTTTGGGACAACCCAAAGTTAACATCTAAAAATCCCGTGGGCTTCAGACAATTGAATAACGTAATCAATTTCCCACTTGAGGGTGATTTTGTATGTCAATATGTGTAATTGGCATGATAGCACTTGCGTGGACCACCCAAAAGGGGTTACTTAGTGCTATCAAGGAAGAGGCCTGCTGACGTCCCAATTAGGGGTGCATCATTTATTTCAATTTAGACCAAAAATTTCACAGAAGGTGTGTTTCATCAGCAGTATGACATAACTGAAATCCTGAAGATCTCAAAACAATTTTTCATGCTTTTATTGCAATTTTTACCTGAAATCCTCCCGATTTTGAGAGTATTTTGCCACCAATGAACCTAAGAAAAGTTTTTAGTCATAGGCTAAGCTGAGTGGCAAAATAGCTGTTGAAATCTTTTGCTGGAATGTGGCCAGGAGATGCCCTAGAGGTATAAATATTGGCGTCTGGCCTAATGATCATTATCTAATAAATGGCTTATTAATAAATACTCATTTCATAACTTTCCTAATTTTCTCATTGAATTCTTTCTTAGGAGAAAGTGTTGACAATTTGTATGGATCAATTTCCCAGTTTTTATTGAAGACTGCCTCAGAAGAAGTTCCTAAACCCAAAGTAAAATTATTCCTGATATTGGCCAGAAGAGTCAAGGTGAATTTAATAGGTCTAGTGAGTTGTTAAACGGTCCAAATTCTATAAACTACAGGCGCTTTAGAGGATCAACCATAAGAATTTTGGCCTAAATTGATGTTCAGGATAACAATTTCCAAGCGAGCAATCCTCAGATTTTGACACCATTCAAGATAATCGAGAAGACCAACATGGATATCTACACTATCAAGGAACTTCAGGGGTCATATTGCCAACTGAGTTTATGAAAATTTCCTCTGAGAATATAAACATTTAGAGCATATAATCTAATCAAAGAGGGGTAATGTTGGGAAGTTGATATGCCTGGACAATATGCTACCCATACTGGTGGAATGGAGGGGGAATCAAGTTGAGTCTTAAGATTTATGGAAAAGGGTATACAAATTATAATTGATCAAAATGATGACCATTTGACAAATCAAGAGGAAATATGCCGAGATTCGATATGAATGAAAGTTTATAGAAAAGGGAAGAGGAATAGAAGACTACCAAGTCAAGGATGCATCTGGCTTGGGATACCAAGATATAAAGAGTCACACAGAGGATTGAAGAGGAGGTCTTTTTCCCAGATAATTGAGTGATTGCAGATAAGTCTGCGACATATATTAAAAATAAAGGTCGAAACTAGGGGCAATAGCTCCATATATAGTTTATCAAGTTTTATTATAAAGTCGGAATCTTCATATTGTCTGATCTGGTTGCTCAGTGGCTAATACCCTGTGCAAACTGACTCAGCGGACTCAAGCCTATATGCCAAGAATTAACATCCAGTTATAAAATAATAAAAGATTTTGTCCTAGTTTCTTTAAAGTGTTCCCTTCAATATCAGCTTTGACCTCATAAGTACTCAAAAAAGAGGTCTCAATAATCAAATCATATTTTTTGGTAAAGCAATAGTGGGGACTAATAATACTAGTAGCCAAAATGCAGTGCAGTGCTTTATATGCTCCTAGAGAGGTAGATAAGCTATATTTTTCACCATATTCTCTATGATGGTCTTTCTCTGTCGCAATCCAAAGCTTAAACTGTCTTATTTGGCAAAGAATTGATCTGCCCCTCTGTCTACAAAAAGCTTTTATATTGAGTTTCTCTAATGTATTCTCTGTGTAGGTGCAATTAGAAAAAAAGCATTAGTAAGAATTGATGTGTTGCCCAAAAAGTGTTAGCTTTATCTAGATAGATTTAAAAGTTTTCATGCAATTGAAGGATTAATCTTTTAATGCCTTGATAGGCATGGCTTTGTGGATTTCATCCTTATGAGGTATCTCACGGGATGACTGGAAGCTCTTGTTGTCATTAATTATGAACATAAGGCTTTATTACAAGACTCTGTGCCAATTTGGCCTTACGCTCCTTCTGGTAGCAAATAGTTTCCACTTCCTCATCATCTATACTTGATGAAAAGCTGGTGGTGAGGCGTTGTTGTATTTAAACGTTTCTTTGCCGTGTTATTGCCCCTTGGTTTTTCTTCAACTGGGATTTTGTTGAGGGTTGGAAAAAGTAGAACATCTCAGATTTACTCCAACCTATTTCTTATAAGCCTTCGTCATTGTTTGGTTCAAAACATGTACCCTTGGTTTTTCAAACTTAGCAGGGCAACAATTTTCATAGCTATATATTTTGTAAGTATGTAACAGATGATCTGAATGTCATCAGGTCTTTTGGAATGTGAGTCATATGGCTGGGTCAAATCTTTCTTTAGAGAGATGGATCTAGTGCGAAATTTTTGAGGCTCCCAATGACTTTTGTTGAGCGCCTCAAAAGTGGATGTTCTTCAGCAGAAATACTTTTTTTAGTACTAGATGGTCCCAACCCAAGGGGGATTCATCGATGTTCAGCAGAAATACTTAACATCTGGGTAATAGTATTGTTAACATTCAAAAATTGCCAACATATCCAATAAAATTTATTGCGGAGCTTTCAGCATGGAAAGGGTTTTTCTTGGCATTAAAATTATATAATGCTTGTGCCCAAATAGCATCTGCGCCTCAACTTAAAAATGATCAGCAAAATTAAAAGTTTGTTCATTCTATCTTACAGCAAAGTTAAAAAACACCATTTTTGGTGGCCATCCTTTACACTCTAATAAACTCTTCAATGAGGTCCTTTTAAAAATGGAAGTCAAGCTAACTTCCCCAAATTTCGAACAATTAACAACTGGCTTTCATAATCTGATAGTTTATAAAAGTTGCCAGCCTAGCAAACTTATTGGCATCACCAAACTAATCTGAAACAGGTTGATAAAATTGTGCACGTTTCTGCTTTTAGTAAACTTATGTTAGTTGATAGGGATAACATGAATTTGATTTTGTGTCTTATGAGCAGGAGGGCCCATGTTGATCCTGTACAACTTTCTGGACTAATTTGATGAGGAAAGGAAACATATAGCTTTGAGCTTCTGGAGTGGCACAAGTGGGTTGTGTCAAGGTAGCACAAAAGGAGGTGGCAAAAAACATCACAAACTGGTTGTACTGGAGCCTTGAAGGTAATGTGCACCAAAATATAGGGGGAGGAGTCGCCAGAGCAACAGGAGGGTGATAAGACTCCTTTAATTGGAAAGGATATGATTAAGGTAAGCATATTGCGTTAAAATGGTGCCTCCTTAAACTCAGTTTCAGACTCAGTTGGTAGGGTTATTGAACTTCAAAGAATAAATGTAAGGTCCATTCACTTGCCTGCCTCTGAAAGCACTTACTAAGGCCATACTGAACTTATTTATAAACTATTTATTATATCTGAAAGACAGAGTAATTACACTTTTATCATGTTATAAACATGGTCAAGCTTTTGGTTAGAAGTCAGGAGATCAGAATCAGTCACAGTTCTAACTATGCGCTGACCTAACTTTTTGTGTCTGAGTTTGTACTTGGATATGCATGAAATATTTTTATTTTAAAAATCAGTATTAAAGTGATTATCTCCATCCACATCTGCATTAAGGCCATCAATGCAGCTTAAATTATAGCTTCAGAATCTCATACTAATTCTGTTACTAAGCCTTATTTAGCCTAATAGACTATTATAGTTAGACAATGTGGACATCTAATTTGTCACTCAGTTAAATAGTAGAGTTGATATTATTTTTATGGGTCTTGTGTTTACCTGCTATAACTACTATGCGTCATGCATTTTCACCTTAATGTAATTTTTAGCTTGGGTACAATGGTGCGTTATGTCTCCTACCCATTAAAGGTTATTCCTCAGGTATTCATAATTCCACTAACAATGATCAGTGTAACGATTGATGATCATACATGGATTTCTTAAGGTTGGGACTTATGAAATAAACTACAATAACTGTTGCAGATCCCAATTTTCTGAACTCAACTTAATTGATGAGCTGATGCATTTTTGATCATTTTAAAATTAAATATCGATTTTTAGGGCTGATTTTTAATTTAGGTTCCCTCAATCCTCCCGCAGAGGAAAGTCAGAATGCTGGCATTTGTTAGGCTCAAATATGCCTAAATTATTATAAATTTGTGTAGCTCATGCAGGGATACTATTTAGAAAGTGAGAATACATTTCAATTACCTCACTTGTGGATTCTCCATTATTTTGGTCTCTTTCTGGAATAAAGCCAATTAGCTTTTCTATTTAGCACTATTATAAATTTATTAATTTAGGTTTATTCTTTGAGGACCTTGGTTGCAATAAGCCAAGGTTAGGAGGGAGCATTTGACGTCCAGTGAGCTATGGAAGGTGGTTGCGCAACATGACAAGGTCAGGATTGTGACAAGGTTGTAGTAAAGTGCAGCCAAATGAAGCTGATAGGTGAGGAGGCGAGTTCAGATCTGCCAGACCTCAACCAGGGGTCAGTATATCTTGTGTATTTTTATATCTCCCCATGAGCAATATCTGGACCCCAAAATACAGCGGAATTTGACCATTCCGTTGGAAGTTAAAGAGGGGATTTGAATGCTGGCGCAACCCTAATGCTTAGAAGATTGAGGTGACTCTCTTCCAAGATAGGCTTGCATATGCCAAAGTGCAAATAGGGCCTTGGGAGCTCGTTGTTTACAATCAGCAGGTCATAAATAAACGGGTCAAACAGAACTTGAACTATCTGTTGGGCATCGTGAGTGTGCTACTGATTGTAAAGGTTGACGTCATAACAGTCACAATGGAAGTCACTCATCTGTCCATATAAAGTGTAGCTATCCTGTTGTTATACTCCCATAAATCAGCCAGGCCACCAACGTCAATATTCCGATGGGCAATGATTTACTGGGCTTGGAAAATGGAAGGGTGAATGTACATAAATATTTCTACCAGATGCTCTTTTGTAGTAAGCTTCTTGACTATAATACTGGCAGGCATGTCTTTAGAGATATAGTAGTTGTCATATAATTATCCTGAAATTATACTTGCAAAACATGCCTGAATAATCTTTGTTCTCACAGGCTTAAATAAAGTAACCATAAAGTAACCAATCTGATACCTCCTGAAGCTAGTCCAGGGAACATCAGAAACTAAAGCTAAAAACTTGTAATTTTAACAGTTTAGAGGGAAAGCATCACCATAGTGGCCTCATCTCCTAACATTATAAATAACTGACGTAGAAAAAAAACTTTTGTTGATCCACTTCATCCATAAGCTCATGAAAATATCTGGAGCTGAGGCCAAGTGTGAAGTGGTTTGGGTCAGATTCTTAATATCAAGGTAGGTGCACAGTGATGCATAATGTGACCCTTGTCCTACATACCAAAATGTTGAAATTGGTGCAGAGGAATCAGATTTCAAATTATTTATTCGTTGAAGGTCAACCAGAGGACGTAAACTTCCGATATAATGAGGATAAAATAATAATAATATGTGAATACTTAAGGACACCCCAAAGGGTTCTTAGCCCCTCTTGTTGCTTTTGGGACCGCCAATTTTAGAACAATGAGGGGTTTTATGCTAACTTATACTTGGATGCAGCATAAGTGAAGGAATGAGTCAATATTTAGGAACCATATGGGGAACCCTGAATTTATTATCGTTCTGTATCATGTGGTCATGTTTCCAAACAACCATGCTTAAAATTGTTCCAATATATGGTAGTAAAAACTTTAGTGACTTCTTGGAGGGTAGTCGTTGATTCTGTAAATGAATACAATACTATAGTATGGATTTTCCACAGTGCTATTGTTACTATTAACGCCCATATAGATGGATAAATAGGTGACTCCATGTTGAGAGCAAACATGTTCCTAGACAAACTAAATGATTGTCCATTGTTTTGATGGAATAAACGCATAACCTCTTTCCAAATAGCTACTGATGTTGGGCATTGTTCTAGGCAGTGTACTAAGCTTCTGTATTGGCCACATATTGTACTTGAAGAGTGGGAAGCATTTGATAATTCTGACATGCGATACTCTCTCCCAATGCATCTCCATACATGTGCCTATATCCTGGGTTGTAGTAGTGAGTGGTGTGTATCTTCAGACCATTCTTTGGATCCAGGCTGTATGTTATGTTCATATGATCCATGTAATCAAATCTGGAAAATGTACTCGGATTTCAGTTTATTATGTTATCTGTAACTACTTGGCCATTAACTTCTTGCCTGTGAGTTACATTGGGTGACATCAATGACTGGTCTGGTAATTTATGTGTAACTTCAACTCTGCTCTTCTAATGACTAAGAATATTCATTTAAATTTTACAGAAGTGCCATGTGGTCCTTCAGCAGTTGGATGAGATGCCAGATACTTAATGAGTTTGGTTGATTTGGGCTTTCTAATTGGAGCGCTCATGAAAAATTAGATCTTGCTGCTCTAGCCCAATGTATGTCTGGAAAGTCTGAACTAGACACCTGAGCTATCCAAAATCCTAGTATATGGGCCGCTTGCTCTACGTAGTTAGTTAGCCCCATAACTCCATTCCTCTTAGGTACATATAGAGTTTTAAGGAGCACAGGGGATTTATGGTTAGACCAAAGCCATCCCTGTATTAAAGCATATATTGTGTTAAAAAAGGACGGTGAAAAAGAAATTTCATGGGCCGTAAACCATATGATTGATAATATTATGGAATTGCTATCACAACTCGTCCAATTAGACCTGTTTAATGTCCATGCAAGGAGGCAATACGTTTTTTTAATTTATTAAGGAGTTGATTTTCCATCAAGGTGTTAGCGCAACCCCCTACCTCTAACCATATCCCAAGTGGCGGACAGGTCCAGCTGCCAGATTGGCAGTGAAGGGAATTTTCATTGGGGTAATTGATGATCTTCGCCTCTTAGATCTGGTGAGGAGCCTTGATGCTGTATAATCTGCTGACCAAAGGTGGATGGCGTCAAATGGGTCTGATATTTCCCTAGGAGTATAATTTAAGTTTTTCCAGTATTGAGTTATGCTTTGCTTATGGATAAGTATTCTTGTATTTTTCTCAATTATCAAGCATCCTGGTTATTGTAGATACCCACCACACAGTCATCAGCCAAAGACATCATTTTAACTGGTGGTTAGCTATAGACATTGATTCCATTGATGAGGGCATTTGTATTTCAGATTAGGAGATCAAGGGTAAAAAATATATAATAGAAGGCTTAGAGGGTCCCCTTCCTTTGATTCCCCTCTGTGGAAAAACTAGGTTAGTTAAAAACCTGCTCAGCGCACAGCCTTGGTGGCTGACTCTGTGAACAACATTACCCAGTTTATGAACCTATTTTTGAGTTTGAATTTTTGCAGGAAGGCCCTGAAATAAATTTAGTTCACCCTGTCGTATGCCTTCTGTTGATCTAAAAAGACAAGCGCTTCAGAGGCTTTAGATTGGAATACATTTTCAACTGTGTAGATATTGTCCCATATGAATCTTCTTGGGTCAAATCCATATTGTGATGGGGATATAACATCAATTGCAATTTCCCCTAATTGCTTGGAATAATTTTTGTTAATATTTTAGTGTCAAAATTAGTTAAGGTGATTGGGCGCCAATTAGATAGGTTTTTTTATCTCCTTTGTTGCGTAGAGTGACAGTGTATGCTGCTTTACCTCCAAGTAGAAGGCATTTTTACATACTGCACTTATTCATGGAAGCTTAAAGAATATTAATATGTTAGTAAAATATTTTTTATAAAATTTGTAGGGAATCCTATCAGGTACAGGTCATTTCCCTCATGGTGCGCTGAGCACTGCTTCCCATAATTCCTCACCCAATATTATAAAAATTAATTACTGGTTTGAGCTGTGGTGTTTATGTTCCATTTTGAGGAATTTTCAATTTTTGCTGGTTTGACCTGGTCATATTTATATAATTTTTTATAAAACTGTGTACTTCAGTTGTGGCTTCCTTGGGTGTTTCTACTATGGATGTACTTGGTTGTTGGACCTGTGTGCAGGATACCATGTTCTTTTGGGTGTAAAATCAATAGAAAAAATATCTTGAACAAGTTTTTTCATCTTTTGGGTTTTTTGCTCTGTATTGAACACCAATGCAGTGTTGGTGTTCACGTATCA
Organism: Massospora cicadina; assembly: GCA_022478985.1. NCBI lineage: Eukaryota > Fungi > Entomophthoromycota > Entomophthoromycetes > Entomophthorales > Entomophthoraceae > Massospora > Massospora cicadina. Next base: position 19,688 of record JAKSZP010015209.1, read on the forward strand.
GGGGTTTAAACGTTCATAAACCTCTGCCCATTTATGTTCCCATCCAGGGCTATATCCTGTGCATAGGACATTGTTTTCCAAATTATTAATTTCAGCCAAAGTGTGTTTAATGATGGCTGAAGATGTCATGTATCTTTTGATGTTGTATGTTTGATCTGTTGTATTGTTGAATTTTTTTTTATTTTCACAGGCGATCAGTGGGTCTGAATAGAAAGATGTTTAAAAACCGTGTTGAGGATATTTCCTCCACCCAAGATTGAAATTCCAAGTTGGCTAAATTTTTCTGGGCGTCTTATGCACCACTGAGGTGCTTATATAATTGTTTCTGCTGGTGTGAATGACACTGAATCTAGCTGGTGGTTGGAAAATTTGATTTTTTTAGCCTTAAGTTTATATATTTGCTATTAGAAAATTAGTGGCATGAGTATATATCTATTCATGACATAGAAATAAGTACACCATTTTGAACATGTGGGCGTGTCTGTTCTTCAGGAAAGGTGACCGTTTAGATAAAGACCATTTAGGCCCAAGGTGGCTTTTAACACGCAATGTTCCACATGCCCTTGTGGTATCTCCGTTGTGTGTGGCCATTGGTCAGTGTCTGGGTTAATCCAGCAGTTCATGTCTCCCATATAAAGTGTTTGCTGGAGAATGGAGTTTAGTCAAAGCTGATAGAAAACCTTGAAACTCCGTTGCGCATTTTGGTGCATAAATGCTGGCTAATGTGTGCACCTCTTTGTGCCATGAGAAGGTAACAGCTAGTATGCAACCATCCAAAAACAATCTATTAATGAATTTAAAATTTTGGTTTGTATGTACTATCACCCCATAGTGTTGCAACCAAAACAATATTGTTGGAAGGAGCATATTTTCCTATGTATCCTCCTTTTATTGTGGACAGTGGGTTTCCCGCAGCACAAGAATGTCCACAGAGGGTTGTGCAGGAGACCCAACTTTTTGTCCCAGGACGTTAAGGCCTTGACTCCCGCATGTTCAGCGTCCTAATCTCTACTGAGACGCCTGGTGCACCGCAGGAGCAGTTAGCAGGACCCCCCATCCCTACACTCTCATCCTCTTTGCTCACTTTTGCGTCCTTTCTGATAATGGCATATTGATGAGTTGGCGCTGGGGTATATTCTATACCTTTTGTTACTGCTGTTTTTGTTCTTTTCCTGACTATGTTGGTTTTTTATTTATCATTGCGGTGAACTTATGTGTTAACATTGGTCACATTTTTGTTTTGCATATTTATTTGTTGATTTTCAGCCCCGTTTGGGTTGTACTTCACAATTTTGGGGTGTGTGTCAATCCCCTGTGTTGCCACATTTGCTTCCAAATTGGGTTTTGCCAAATCCTATTTGTTTGTAATGGTTGCTTGTTTTCTGTTAAATCTGATTGGCTTATTGTTGCTAATTATTCCATGTCTTTCTGAATCTGTTCAGGCGAAATGGATGATTTCGCTGAGGCCTTTTCCTTGGCTGTGGCCAAATTTTGAGCCGTTTGGCCATTTTCCACTCCTTTGGGAAAATTAGCTTAATAATTTTATATTGTCTGAATTCTTTCCAGTTGAATACTTGCATGGTGTCAATGATTTTGGCACACTCTGAGTCATCTTCACCCATTACCTCCTCACGGAATTTAATTTCTCTAAGCCTTCTTTTATGAGACAAGCATGACTCTTGTGCCTAAAGGCCTGACAGTGGTTGCATATGGGGTCCGCTCTCCATTGTTGCACGAAAAAATTGGGATTTTTTACCATTAATAATAAAGGATGCAATATGGGGGATTTTTGTAATATCCTCCACTATCTCCAGGTTTGGGAAAATAATTGTGATTGCCTTCCCAGTGCTAAGGGTCAGCATCAGCTGGATTTTTTGAATCTCAAAATTTTTAATTTCTTCATGGGATTTCAGCCCTCCTTGAGATGTTGTCTGACTACTGTGCGCGCCAGTGTTGTCAGAAGATAGTCAATAATTTATAAATATATCTTTGGATTCTGTTTAACATGTATGTTTGATCAATACAAAATGTTAACCATCAGGAGGATAATCACTACTCTGACCTTCACGGCTTCATTTGCTTTTTCCTGTGTCTTGAACCCAAGATCCACCCAAACATGACAGATAGTGTGGGTTGTCATGTACAAAGAGTGCAGAAATGATTTTTGTTAGCTTTACCAAACTTTTCCAACATTGCCAGTGCCTCTGTGCAAAAAAGTACATGGATCCCATTTAACTGATTAATGCGGTTGAGAGTGGTACACTTCCATGCAACTGTAGTATTTTACTAACAATCCACAAAATCCACTGTGTGCACCACTTTGGGTTTTTTATTTTTACTATGGTTTTATTTACTTCTGTGCATTTGGTGCCTTTATGCAGTGCAGATCCTGGTCTGCTACCATTTACCATATTCACCCACTTCTGTCCTTGTTTTTAAACGTGCTCTCTTCACCTAATATTGATTATCAAATTGTACTGTTGATTTAAATTGTTTGCTAATAAGTTATAGTAATTGGAAAGAAAAGCTTCCATCAGATTTCAAATTTCACAGGTTGATATGCTCTCAAAAACAAAGCAACTTTCTATAACTGTGACCTTGAAAATTAAATGAAACCTTTTTCCATAAGCAGGTTTTAATAAAATTTAAACAAAGCACCCCGTTTTATTTAGTAATAACAGTTGTTTAGGAGGTTTGCAGTTAATAATAATAATTGTGTCAGGATTTAAAAGCTTATTTGAGGTTAATATTCCCTTCTCAAATGCCAATCTCTTCCAGATATGCTTCTCTATATATGTTGAGAATTTTTCATTCTCAATACTAGGTAACTCCATTAATGTGTCAGGCCAAACAGTATGAAGACTTCTGGCCCTTGCTTTTTCACAATCATATGCGACCTTTCCCTAGAAATTTGCAAGGCAACCCACCAATCCAGCAGACCAACAACTTCTCCTTCTGAGGTTTAACCACTTATTATAGCTCAGAGGTCCTCTTTGAACTTTTCCAACAATTGTGGTTCAGCAGCCTCTATTGACTCCCTCAGAGTTTCTCCCATTCAATGTTTCCAGTTCATCATTGTGGCTGCTAGTTAATTATGTTCCCACGGGGTTTCCATTTAGTTCAAGGTTGGGAGTTAGTTGCGCTGACCACTCCAGGTGTTTTAACCCAGCACCTAACAACTGGGGATCTTGAGTCCCATTTCTACAAGCTAAGATAACTACATTTAACTAAAAACTTTAAAAATATGGGAAGACAGAAGACAGATTTATTAAGAGGGAGATCAAACTATTTATAGGCATTTCTTGCCTGTCCACATCATTGGCATTTATGCCAGCATCATCAGTACTCACTGGTGATTCTCCCTGCTTAGTATTTGTCAGCACTCTCACTGGCAATACTCGTCATCCTCAAATGTCCATGATTACATCAATCCTTGATTTGTCATTATCTGAAAAAATTAAATATATTGATATCCTCAGCATAAGTCGCCAGTGCCAATTTAAACCTAAAATACTGTTGGTGATTCCACTTTTTACTCTCAAAAAGTCAATTTACAATTCGACAGTATTCTATTAATATTAAATGGTTTGGCGTCCTTGGCATAAGATAATGGACCTCCAAGATTTGACTTTCTGCTGGAAATCCCACAATCATTTTCACATGAAGTTGGTGCAGGGATAAAATCCAAGCTTAAACAGTTATTATTAATTGGTTCAACATCCTTGGCATAATTCGCCGGTGTCAAAATTAACTGAAAGCTATCAGGATCATCTCCCAATACTTTTTTGATGTCAATTATAAGTAATTCATCATCTTGATTGATAATATTAATGATCTCAACATCCTTGGCCTCAGTTGCCGGTGTTGAGACCCGGCAATTTTCTATTGGGCATGATGACTGATACTTTCTTGATCCTGCAGATCAAGACAGCTCAACCCAACCAGATGGGGAGCACAAATTGGGGTTTTATCATTAATTATTAATGAAATTAGCAAACTAATCGGCTATCATCCTCAATTAATTACTATACTAATTTCATTAATATGTGAGAAATATCATCTGGTTAAAAATCCAACAATATCCCAGTGGTCTCATTAGTACAAATTATTGATACTGAGCAGCATTTTGAAATTCCTGTCTAGTTGCATTATATTAATTAAAGTCAGGGAGATTAATGCTTAGGCCTTGGGGCGTTTACAACAATTTTACAATCCATTAAATAACAAAACAAAGGTATAATTAGCTAAGGATAATTTACATAGTATTGATGATTATTTTTATCAGAGCTGCAGTAAGGGAGTTAGGGTAATAAATGTGTAATCTGTTTATAAACAGACGTGGAAGTGAAGTTATTGATTTGTATTAATTGAATCAATGTTTAGCACAGAAAGGGTGGCGAGTAATTGATCATACTTTGTGATAACACCTATAAATGATGATGACCAAAAAAGCTAACGTAACATTTATACTAGCAGAGCGGCATGCCAAAATTTACATAAATTAGTATGGCCAATCATTATTGTTGAAAAGGGATAATCACTAACATTTAAGTCTAATAATTAGTTAAATGAGATATTAAGTAGATAGATCTTTGTTCATATAATTGGTCAGACTAAATCTCATCAAAGAGCAACATATAAACCCTTATAACTAGAAAAGTTCCTACGCCATCATACTCAGGTAAAGCTAATTTGTCACCATCCATCTCAAAATAAGCTAAAATCTCAATTTTAAACTCCACAAAATAGGAAAATATTCTTGGTTTATTATGTCCTCATAGCTAATAGTATCATCTATATTTTTAATAAGCTAAATTAGATAAGTAGATAACGTTACTGGGTGCTATAAATCAATACATCATATATCAGTTTGTTGAGGCAGCAACGTTTTAAATTACTGTATTTAAACCTTCTAAGCCTCATCATGACATTCTGAGCTTCCAACTCACCATATTAAGGATAATATTTCATGCTGATTATATTAGGTTATTTCAGCTAATAAAAAACTGTCAACTTTGGCCCTGAGATTTCTAATCCAGAGACACATATGAAAATGTAACAATGTTATTCTTGATGTCAGAATTCTAGACGATTGAGTTACCTGCATGGTGCCAGCCCAGAATCCCAACAATGGGGCAGACGTGGTATGCTTAGTACATTGTGCTGACAAAAGAGAGGGGGTCAAAGTTCTTCCTATGTTCAAAAGCCTTGACCTTTATTGGAGAAGGAATTTATATTATTTATGTTAAAGTTAGGGATAGTAAAATAAATGATACTTTTATTAGATGTGAGCCTCAGACTATTTAAAGTGATAAGGCTAAAAGGGGAGATGAGTGTAAGTCCCAGTGAACATCCTCTGGGCATCAATAAGGCCATCTTTCCATTCCTGAGCAAGAAAGTACTGAAGAGGAAGGTCATACCCCTCATTACTTAGGGCAATCTCGCTCACGTGGTAGATGAGTACTGGATAATAGCCCTTCAGCTTTGGATTTCGCTTCTGGTACTTGCACTCTCCTCAGCAGAACTGTTACAAGGATTTAGTAATATCTGCACCGAGATCACTGAAATAGAATTGATTGCAACTAATCAAGCGGCAATCAGCCAGATACTCAGATTTCAAATGGTCAAAAAGGTATGAAGGCTGAGCTATCAGCCAGAACGCCTGACGGTTGCAATACAGTTTACATGATGATCAAAAACCTTCCCCCCTCTCAAATCCATCAGGCATCACCCCTAATGGGCAGCTTCCTGCTGGAAAATTGGGCGTTGCACCTGATGCAATACCACTGACCGCAACTTGGCTCATCACCAAATTTTGCGATGTTGGCCCCCAGAGAACTAACCCTCCTATTCCCAAATAGTTCCCCTCTTAGGTTGAACTGACCGCAACTTGTCCTGCCACTGAACTTTTTGATGTCAGTCCCCAGGGAACTAACTCGCCCATTTCCAAATAGTTCACCACTTAGGTTGAACCAACAAAACTTGGCTCATCGCCAAATTTGAAAATGTCAGTCCCTAGGGAACTAACCTGCCCATTCCTGAATAGTTCACCACTTAGGTCAAACTTGTGGAACCTGATCCCAGCTTATTTATCCTCAAAATTGATGACTATCTAATTGGGCGCATCGCACTGAGAAAATTGTTGGTCAATTATCTTCCCTTAAATTTTCCAATAAAAACACCCCCCCCCAAAAAAAATTCCAAATCTATCTGTTGAGAATTAAGCTCCCTTCCAGTTCCATATCCGTCATACCAGCAGCAGTGCCCCTGGCATTCTGGTTTGCCACTTGGATGCTCTGGCATCTGGGCTGGCAGGCCAGTCTATTTTCTACTTGCCGTCTGCCTGACAATGAGAGAGAATTCAGGATATAATGGGGGAATATACTAAGCAAGTGAATGCCTTGCATAATGGATTTTCTTGATATCTTAGCAATAATCTAAGAAAAATTTGAGAGTAATTATAGTAATTTCTGTAAGTATTGTATAATAGATTAAGAATCAAGAATTCTCAGCATTAGTCACTAGTAATCATGAGAATCAAATTACTATCAGAAATAATCCATGATAGTTTTTAAAACCATTGGTCCCCTTTGAGATATCAATAATTATTATCAGTGATGATCCCTGACACATTAATTGTGCTAAAATTAAGTTAATGAGGGGCCTAATTTGGCATTCACTAATAATTTAATAATAGTGGGTTGTGACATTAGTAAGAGGATTCACCCAATAAAGGGCAATGCCTGACACTTGTATATTCTAGAACATTACAGGGTTTTACATGCCAATTTGCACCCAATAAAGGCCAATTCATATATGTTTCAACTATTTTTGCATCCATTATTGATCAATTTATATATTTTCATTGATTTTCAAAAATTAATAAGAAAATATATAAAAAATGACATTTAATGGATATGAAGATCAATGAAAGGTATATTAATTTCCAGTATGATGCAAAAATCATTGAAAAATATATGGATTGGCCCAATCTCACTGTATCTATACAGTAAACAATCAGTGCGCTATAAACCAACCTTTCCTCACACTCTTTTATTTCGAACTAGTAGTTCACCATCTAACTTTATTCACTAGGAGATTGAAATTTTATTAGATCTATATTATTCTTTTGTTAAACTTTTTTCTAATATAGACCACTTGAAAAATTTAATTAGAGATTAAACTGGATAAAAACTCAATTACTATAATAAATAATCTGAAATGGCCTGACCTAAGAATTTAATCAAAACTGGGATGTTTATATAATAAAATTTTGGTGATTTAAATGAAGATGACACCAGTAGTTTGACTTTCAACTTAACAGGGAGAATTTTCAATTAAAAATATAATATTTTTGACTTTACTGGACAGTATTTTTGGGTTATCTTAATCAGGTATTATATTTTGGATCTTCTTGCTTATTATTCTGACCAATAGTAGTTCAGACCTTTCACCTTTAATCTTGTGCAAAGGGTGAAAATCATACTTGTTTCCACATCAGTAGTTATTGAAATTCAGGAACCAGCTAATAACCTAACTATAATTAAAGGAAAGGGTTTTAAGCACAATAAAATATTACTGATATAATGGGATCACCAATGCAAATATAGTTTCTACAGTCTTTTTGTGGAAAATATATTGTAGTTGGATTACTGGGTAGTTACATCTCCATCACTCAAATTTGCTCATTCTCAAAATAACAAAAATAAAATGGTCTATTGATATGATTTAAGAAAAACTTATTACAACTCTTACACTTATATTATACACTTTTTAACTTGAAAGGATATAATCATACTTTGACTAATACTAAATCTAATATTTGAAATCAAAAGTTCACTTGATCAACAATACAGTGTCTTTGGCAAAAACTAAAGTTTTTTATGTGTCTGTATAGCTAAGTGTCTGTGAATTTAATTAATTTTGATAGGCTATCTATCTAAGCTACTCAGCGAATGATTAAATAATGCCTAAGAAATTTTTGTTGAGTAGTTATAATAGTTATTATTATTTCTTCATTAAGTCTGATAGGCTGGGACCATCTAGTACTAAAAAAAAATTAAGTCTGATAGGTTTAATCTATTTGGTTGACTGGTTGAGGATTGTCAAATGTATCAAATAATTCACTAAACTGCTCACCTGAAACATATATAAAGCAATAAGTGATTAATAATGAATCTTGCACCTAAGGTTAACTTAAGATTGCAGGTTCAATTCCCAGCAAAAGCTTTTTTGTCATTTATTTATTTATGTCATTTAATGTAATTTAAGCATTTAATTTGGTCTTTTAATTTCATTCTTTTCATTCAATTTATGCATTTAAAACATTTAATTTCTTTATTTTAACGAGTTATCTTTATTTTATAATCTTCCAGAAAAGATTTTTTTATTGTAAATCAAATATATGTGTTATCAAATTAGATTAAATAACTAAGTACTCTTAATAAACCATTTCAAATTAAACAAAGCACCATTATTGCTATTAGCTACAAACTAAACTAGCTTATAAGTCTAATATTAACTATTTTATATAATATCAATTTTTATATGACCCTTTATTTAAAAAGAATGGCAAAGTTGAACCAAGATAAAAAGATTATTGTAATTTTAGATTTTATAGTGATCAGTAAGATTAATGTTCACTGTATCATTGGTCCAGTGCTTTTCTGCCCACCATAGGGCTCTAGTATGTTTATCTATGTATAATCTATTTAAAAAAGCCATGTAAAAGAGGTGGTTCAACCTTGAGACAAATATAACACACTGAGCTTTTTACCATGTTCTGGTTTTGAACCTGTTTTGATCAAAACATGACCCACTGTGGAGCAGGAAACATCCTGCTATGCTATCCACTCATCATATGTATGTATGTATGTATGTATGTATGTATGTATGTATGTATGTATGTATGTATGTATGTATGTATGTATGTATGTATGTATGTATGTATGTATGTATGTATGTATGTATGTATGTATGTATGTATGTATGTATGTATGTATGTATGTATGTATGTATGTATGTATGTATGTATGTATGTATGTATGTATGTATGTATGTATGTATGTATGTATGTATGTATGTATGTATGTATGTATGTATGTATGTATGTATGTATGTATGTATGTATGTATGTATGTATGTATTAATGTTTTATTTAAGGCAAGGGGACCAGGGAACCCTTCTTGTTGATACAAAAAATAAAAAGGCAGGTAAAAAAGCAATAAGCTAAAAACTCACTATAACCTCCAGCTATATCAAGACAGTCTCACAATGATACCACCTAGTGCTAAAAAAAGACAGTCTCACAGCTTGTCGCAAAATTGACCTTGGGCTCTGCTAGTGTGCCAGGCCAACCAGTATAAGACTGGTAGCCCTTTGCTATTTTGTCTTCATTGGAATACCAACCACTATAGTTCCTGCGTCCAACCTACCAACTAACCACCAACGGCTTTGCCTTTAGCCCCAGGCGTCCTCAGTGTGTCCCCCAGCAAGTCCTGCCCCCTTCTTGGGTGGCTCAGGCAAATCCATGCTGCCCCACCCTCTTGACCCTTCACCTTCCCATCTGAGTATGCTCCAGCAAGTCCATCCCCCTTCTTGGGTGGCTATGGCACCTCCCTCGCTACACCCCGCTAGGGTTGGCAGCTTGTTAGCTCATCTGCTGGTAGCCACCTGGCCAGGTTCCCACTGTTTTCTCATAGAGAGGAGGTATGGAAGCTGTCAGCGCCGGCCACTCCAGGTATGATCACCCATGCCTATTGGGGATCTCCTATCCCAACTTCCCCTATCTAGTTGCACCAAGCTACTTCAAACAAACAGTAAAGATGGAAAATGAGAGATGTTTATCAGGAGGGAATAATTGAATATTTATACTACTTTCAGGGCTACTGCACCCAAGTACTCTTTGGCCAATAATCTGCCAGAAAGCCCTTTGGCCTTTTTATTCCAAACCTCTATCAGATTGTAAACTCTTCATAGCGATTCCCTCTTAGATCTGCTCATCTGATCATCCAATATTAACTCAGGTCAATCCATCCTCAGCATAAGTCGTTGGTCCATCATATAAATTTGTATATAAATAGGAATTCGAGCATCCTTGGCATGAGTCACCAGTGCTCCAAATTAGATGACAGAACATTTTTGGAAGATTTGTAATGGATTCATCAGCTTTCCACTGGAAACTCCCACAATGACCTTTGGATGGCATTTTGGCAGCAAATGCAGCTTCTGTCAAACCTAAACTTGAACAAACATATAACATTATATAGTATCAAACTAGGCAATTATCCAGGCCTTATGCCCAACTAACTCAAACCCCTAATTTGGATACTATCAGAAGGATTCATCTTGTTAAAATCCTAACACACCTATCCTGACATATCAGAGGAAGAAAATGATTTTTGAGGGGGGTTTTCTCTAATTGGTCCCAAAGGATACTCGCTATACTGCAGCTAACAGTGCAGTGGGGAGATCCATAGGATGTGGTTCAAGGAGATCTAGTGGAGTGTTTTTGTGAATGATGTCAGAAGATACTAAGGCGGCCACATAATTAGTGAAATATTCTTCCGCCTTGCACCTGTATTCAGTTAGTTTGTAAAAGCTGCTTTAGTCTTAGAGGTTGCTTTTTTAAAAGGGTCAAATTGGGATGCTCTAGCAACAACATGAACTGCTACACTTGCATTTTGGTACATTTGTTGGATATCATCCTTAACTGACTCTTCAAAATTAGTTGGAAATCTTACCTCTGGAAGTCCATTTAGAAGGTTTTCTAAAGTTTTACTTAATTTTATTCTGGCAGGGATGTCAGTTGGCTTTAATGTCACATCTGTTGCAACTGGGTGAGCTGGTTTGAAATTCATTTTTTAACTTTTTTAGTTTATAACGCCATCACACAAAATTGTCAAAATCTAGTAAAAAAAAGCTAGCTGGCATTTGACAATTGAACCAGTTGGAAACAGGCCAATCTGACTCATCAACATCCTATAAAACACTCCAGGGATTTGTCATTGATGGAGGAGGATCCAATATAGCAGAAGTACTTGGTTGAGTCAATTTTGATTTTTTGGATGATTAATTCCCTATGTTTGTCCATGTGGCCCCTTGATTGGCCCCAGCTGAACCACTTGTTGATGCTCTGACATTTTTTAAATTTTTGTTTTCTTTGATTGGTTGGGTCAATGGCCCAACCTTTTGCCAATTCCAAAATAGGCAACCACCAGTGGTGGCAATATCAATGTCCTTTGGGGGACCATAACTGGCAGTAAATCGCCTGCGCCCCTGGTCGTAAGATTTGCAGGATTTCAGGCCACCATTCAAAGGAATTTTGCCTTTAAATGGTCAATTTTGAAATACACTGACACACTGCCCAGCCGTTTTCAACTCAAGCCCATATGTTTTATTTAAAGTAAGGGGCTATCTTTTTTATGTAAGCATGTATGTTTATTCAAGACAAGGGGATCATGGGACCCTTCTTGTCAACATGTTTTATTCAAGATAAGGGGACCATGGGACCCTTCTTATCGACACAAAAGATAAAGGCAGGGAAAAAAGAGCAAAATATGCAAAAAAAAACTTTATTTAACCTCTGGTATACTAGACTAAGTTCCCCTAGCCCAGCATAGCTGAGGGGTCTTATTGACATGTATGCATGTATGTTCACTGGATCAACATTACAGTGTCTGCAAAAATTAAAAAAAATGTCTGTTTGTATCTATATTACCAATTAAGTCAGTTTGATAAGCTAAATTTTAGCCATTCAGTTATCAATTGATTAGCAGATATTAAAGTTTAAATTTATTATCTATTACTTCAAGTTTTTTTTTGTATGTTTCTCAAGTCTAAGCAGTTAATAGTAAAATTTGATTTGGTTATTTAAATTCAACTATTCAAGTATTATGTTCTGCTAGAGGTGAGGATGAATCATATTTATTATTATTATCATATTATTTTTAAAGTTTAAGTTAATAAGTTATTAGTCTCAAAAAACATATAGTACAGCCATGGTAAACTTTCTATTAGGTGTAAGGTTATATATCCATAGTTAAAAGGTTTTTTTATTATATGAACTTTTTATACTCTTTACCATTTTGATGTGTACAAAACACTATCAATAAATTTTTATACCGTTATTTATGTCACGCTTATGTTCTGCATTTTTATCTAAAGCTTCTTAGTATATAACCACCACATTTATCTTTTCTTGGCCCATGTAAAGAACGTCCATGATATCTACCTTTGTGCTTTTAGTAAAACCACTCAAAGCGCAAAAGTCCTTCCATTGCCGCTATAGTAGGCTATGCCCCTCCTTTAAACACCCAGTTGCTGCACAGCAGAATTTTGAGTAGAGATCTATCCTCCTTCCCCCTACTTCAGGTGTTGCTTGTGCAGCTTCTCTGTTGTCAACCAATTAGAATCCTGCCCTCACCTCAGTTCCTGCACAGATATACTCCCAAGCAACATCCAATTGCCTTAATTGACAGTCTGAAGGTCACATTTACCAAAATAATGCATGTTTCTGCTACAGTCTTGGCCAACTCAAATCCATTTGAGTCTCTCAAATGGGTTGATTTGGTCTGACCTTACAAATTTAATCCTGATTTCAACCGGTCAAAATTTTTATACTCCCTTGAAAATACTACCCGTCACCATTTCTGCCCTCATAAGGACTATCTAAGATATATATGGCTAGCTGGTTACACGGCTTTATTGCTTACCATTTTCAAATAATATTAAATTGAAAATTATTAGTTTTATATAGTAAATTAAATGTTATTAAGTTTAGAAAGTAAAAAACCCCTATTGAATAAATTAAACAAACAATTTAAAGCTATTCTCTAGGCTGAGTTTTTCTTTATGAATAAATTATTAAATACTTTACCCCAAAGACTTACCTACACCCTTGTTTTCAGCATTCATCCACCCATCAATATTGCGCTTAAAGAAACTAAACCTGAAAATGAGCTACCCAACCCTCCCTCCCCCTCCAGCATGATTGTTTAGTGATTTGCCACTTCCCACTTGGTTGGCTTTAGTTTTGTTTTCTTTGGTGCTATTTTTTCACTTGAGCATTTTTCCAGATTTTTTTATTTTTGTTTGCTATCAAGCCTGTTGGTAAAGTCCATCACCTGGTCAGCTTACCACTGTTGATTTGGGCTTATTCTGATGGCTGGTTCTTCTCTGGTAGTATGGTAAGGTTTCAAGTGTCTATTGTATGGGGACAATAGATCATACAGTGACTATAAGTTAAGATATAACTCCTTGGTAGTACTGAAATTGTATACCCTGTCATTTACTTGGATGATGGCACGCCGCCCTGATCTTACTGATCACAAGTAAATACTGACTAATACAAAGTAAAGTACTAAATGCAAAAGTTTATAAGTTAAATTGTAAACAAGTCATAGTAGTTGAATGTTTTTTATTAGCATCAACTTGAGGGTTATTTATAGGGTTCATTGTTCACCACATCCTACCCATGACATCTCATTTTCAATGGCACTTGGCCACATAAAATGTTTGTAAGAATGTCTACAAATACTTTGACTCAGGGCATCATTCTCAGCATCAGGGTCAGTGTAAACACCGTCATCATTCTCAAGATGGCGTTTTGGAAGTGTCTGCAATTAGCTGAACCAATTCTTTTTCACATGTAATTGGCAGCACACACCAAAGTGATTCATATCACTAATTAGTAATTAATTCAATCAAAAACTCGACCAACATTAAAAACTAATTTTGACATAGACCAATAAAGCCCACGTGCCTGAGTCATTAAGTCAAAACTTAATTTAGGTCTGACCTAACCAACAAAGCCCTCAAGCCCATGTCATCATAGTCAAATATTAATAAGTGAAATTGCTAGGCCACAAATCCCAAGTTTGGATATACTTAGGATATACCTGATCCATAATTGCTGATATCTGATATGATCCATAATAAGTTTAAGCATGCTAGCATTATTATGTCCCTATTGAATATCCAACGATTAGGTCCAGTCAATCACTCAACACTTCTCCCACCTTGACTGGATATAAGCGGCAGGTACCCATCTTCCTGGG